>JAJSRW010000946.1:0-25340 GCA_022414725.1 Microglena sp. YARC | reverse complement strand
AGAGAGGAATATAATTCAGGATTTGAGCCTTCCGAACGACTCTCTAGCTTGAGACAGTGAAGCACCAAGGAATCACAATTCCGCTCCATACCATGTTTTCGTAACCAGTCAAGTTAATTTTCCTCAACCGCGTTTTGGGTGCATGACTCCGCCAGGTGTTTCCCTTTGGTAGATAGGGCCACACGGTTTGTGGAACCCGAACGGTTTGAGGAAATAATTGGATGAAGAAATGCGTTGTTCCATGGCGAACCGTTCGCCCTAACTCCGTTGGGCAGCGCGTCCTGATAGCTGCGAACGAGCCGCGCGAAAGAAAAACGTCCTCCGCTCAAGGTTGAAGGGTTGAAATTGAAAAGGCGGACCACCACCACTCATTCTATCAGTATTAGATTCGGTCACGTTTAGGCAACAGCATCGACGCGTCGCAGGGAAAGACCGCCGTTACCTACGAGGGTGGGCACACAAGACGCTTCAGTTCCGCGTTCGCAGGCCGCGTCTGCCCACGGCGCGCCTAGGTAGTCCGTGCCATAGTGCCTGTCCTCTTCCGATGCCCCGGGCGCACAATCATTCCGTCTCCATGAACGAACAAAGCCATGTCCGCCCACCGCGACCTCCTCAGAAGCCTCCAAAAGGGCAGCGTCTTCAGCAGGCTGCTGTACTTTGTATGCTGAAAGGGCAGCGTCCGGGAAGAGGAGGGGCGTAAGGAGGCTCTCCATTACCACGTGACAGCCCAACCGCCTACCGGGGAGAAAGCGACGGGGGGGAGGAGAGCGTTGCAACGAACCGCTCCATTCTCAGGAAGCACAAAAGACGGACCACGCGCGCCACCTAGCGTACATCAAGATTGTCACAGTGTCAACGAAGCACGAACATGCTCCACACGTTAGGTTCGTTGTCCACAACGACCAAACTTCCTATAATGCGGCTTATGATGTCATTTCGGGCATGACGAGCAATGCCGGTTTCAGAAAGAAATTGCGGGTGTGAACATACCGAAAGTAAACGAAGTCGTGTAGAGGAACTGGCGTTCGGTTTCTCTGGGTGCCAGAGGCGGCGCGCGGCGTGATCGGCATCAGCGAGGTCGCCGCTGCAGGAGTACTCAATATGTTCGGGCGCGGGAGCCAGTATTCGGTTTGATTCCACAACGGGAAAATCCAGACAGTTGTTTTTCTGCCAGTTACTTGCGTCTGAAGCAGCATCGTACGATGAGTCAAGGTCGACACATACGATCCGCGTTTGTACTTTGATTTTGATGGCGACGATGATTGATGATGACGTGATATACTAAAGGAACGATTTCGAGGCGCAGTTTGCCAGATCGTCTCGTGGCTACGGAGATGAAACAGCTTCGTCGGTCTTTCAATAAAGCAGCTGTAAGTCGTTTGTCAGGAGCTTCGACGATGATCCGGTCGTAGATGGCCCAAAGGACTATGTCGAAAGGTAATAATCTTCCATACGGCAATGCATGCATTTCTGATACAGTGGCAGTGCTTGTCCATGAAAATCACCAAGCGACCATGCGGATGTTGTTGTTGTTGTTGTTGTTTCTACTAGGGGTCAGATGTAACGAAAAATGGCTCTCCTGCGTCTGTTGCGCATAGGTAGCCGTTGAGACAGATGCCGTGCGAGAGCGCCTCTATGCAACGACCAGCGATATTGCGTGCGTCCGACGTATGCCTCTGCTGATGAACGTACATTTTCGGATACGGGATCGAGTACTCCAAGATTTAGCGTCTTGATGACTTCTCGAGTCCTCGACGCGTAGTTGCGCACGTCCCATCATTACTCCTCTTATGGCGGAAACCGTATCGTATATCGCTGCAAACCAATCTTCGAATACTTCGAGTGTCGCTGGCGCCTCTTCTACGTAGCACCTTCACTATGGCGTCAAGGAGGGGTGTGTCTTTCTTCATTTTCTTCCTCTTTCTCCCTGAACGCCTCTAGCAGCTCGCTAGACCGCGGGGAAAAACAAATCAAAAAACGGACCAGTGGCCGCCACACGATCTTCTCGAGGAGGGATCTCTTGCAGTCCCTCTCGGATGCACGGAGACGCGCATTGGTTTGTAGGAAGCAGGTGGTCATCTTGGTCTACAATTCCCTTACGCGATGTGGGTTCCTGCACTCTGGTGAGCGGAGACATTCCTACGAGACTTCCCTGTATTGCGTCATCGACATTGAGCTTTCTCTCTTTCAGAAGACTATTAAAGATGGTGTACGTCCATCGTGACGGCGGAGAATCCTGTGAGCCGCCGCCCATGCGTGTGAAAAAGAGAGGTTCTCTATTAGGCTGTTGTGCGCGAGGATGGAGCTCGCGCGTACAGCCTGATCGACTTGCACAATTCTTGTGTCAATGCGGTCAGTCTCGTTGTGGTCGCCTTCCGGTATGTCGAAACGTCTCTCAACAGGAAATCCATTGTATACCCAACCTTATTTGTTGTTTGTGATATTTCTTTATGGCCAAGTTTTCCAAGGTTTATCATGGAATTGTAATATCTCAAGCTATTTCCAGAGGCTCTAAATTATGAATGAAATTTTAAAAAATCCGCCGGGAGGTTTCAACAGAGTTGTAAAGCCATACAATATTTACATAAATAACATTTATGTTTATTGAGATTATTTGACACACATGAGGAGTATAACCTCGATACAACCGTTCGGTCATCGTCCGTCATGTACTCACGTGAGAGACGGGTCACTCATTGATCCTGACCGGTACTTTGCTTCTCGCAACGGAGATGGCGCCCAGCCTTGTGAAGCACCAAGACGCATTCTTCAACGACTTTGTATCCTCGAAATTTGGATTGTGTGATCAACGGATGAACCCCATCGAGGTCGGTGACACATATTGCACTCGCATGCGTCAGTTCAAGAGTGTTCTGAGCATATTCAGCTTCAACGCTCACCCCTGTCTTGCTCTTACCGATGATTTGTGAGAAAAGGACGGATGTCTAAAAGTTATGTACCCTAACGTACGCGCGCATGCGCAAAACATGACGTAGTCGTCAGACTTCTCTTACTGTGAATGCGAAGGGCGTGGAGGTGCGCACATGGGAACGATGAACGTGGGCGGTACATTCGTTAACTCGAAGCGCGTTACTGGAGTGAGTCTTGGACGCATTTCCCCTCATGGTTCGCAGTCGGTACTGCATGCTCTCCAAGCAGACTACGCCTGCGCCCTATGACGAGTGCCGTTACGACTACGGCGGCTACTTTTGTGGTCAACGGCAACGCAAGGTCGTCATTAGCCAGGACCGCATCTCCGAGAACCGGACTTAGACGTGTTCACACGTAACACGACGAAAGACTTCCTCGTGCTATTCCCCACACCGCCGAGGTGCGTTCCGTGAACCACGCCAGTTCAATAGCCCCTAAGACCACGCTGCTAAAGCTCTCGAAGAATCGGATGCAGTTCGGTGTCTGCATCCGCGCGAACGTTCACGCACACGTGCGCGCTGAGTTGCCAGTCTTTGTGCTCTTCCGAGCACTAGGCGTGCTCACCGACAAGGACATCGTGCGCTTCATCGTACGAGACGAGGAGGATGCGGACTTTGAACGCATCGCCATAGCTAGCAGGATGCATCGACGAGGCCACGGAAGTGCGCACCCAGAAGCAGGCGTGGGATTTCTGATTAGCACAGTTTGTGCAGGTCTTCGTACAACAATTACAACTCTTCGAAACCCAAACAGAGGCCGGAAACGGAACCTCTGAAGTAGTAATGACGCATCAGTGAGCGGCGGAGGATCATCTTCTGAGGGACTCAGAGATGCAAGTCAGTGAACGGAGGAGGATGTAGTTCCGTTCCTGTTGTAGTTCCTGTGTGCCCACTCAAGTCCCTAGGGAGGGTTATCAACACAGTTTCATTCAGAGCATTCTGACGAAAGACGTCCTCAGCCGCACGTCGGCACTTGCTTCAATCGCAAGGCATTGTACCTGGGGTACATGGTGAACAAGCTCCTTCGTTGCAGCATGGGTCTTTTGCCTCAAGACGACCGCGACTCGTACGTTAAACAAGCGTTTGGATACTCCCGGCGTTCTATTGGCGAATTTGTTCCGCCAGTACTACTGCAAGATGGTCAAGGAGCTGCGTTCGAGCCTCCAGAGTCTGATGAAGGGTAACTACCGCGCGACGCGCGTGATCAACACGATAACGCGCCCATACTTATAAAGGTAGTCAGGGGTCGATCATCGAGTCGGGACTCAAGTACGCTTTATCGACCATGGCAACTGGGGAATAAAGACGACGAGAGTGCGCCAGGGAGTCGCGCAGGTCCTGAACCGCCTGACCTTCATCGCGACCCTCTCTCATCTCAGGCGCGTGAACACTGCGATCGAGAAGACCGGAAAGCTGGTGATGCTCGCAAGCTTCATCCCACGCAGTGGAAGCATGGCGTGCCCTTCCGAGACACCTGAGGGAACGTCTGTGGGACTGGTCAAGAACCTCGCGCTCCTCGCCAACGTCACGATCTTCGTGCCACCCGGCATCGTGCTCGAGTCCCTCTTATCACTGGGCATGCTCCCGTTCGATTCGTCATCGCTCCCAGATCAGTTGTTCGAAGGAGGTGCGGCGATGGTCATGCTGAACGGGGACATCGTGGGTGCTCCACTCGACACCGAACGTCCTCTTCTGTGCGTTGAAACGTATGAAGCGCACAGGACTGCTAGGGATGCAGACGTCCGTTTGTTGGCACAACTCTAGAAACGAGATCGTTTTGTGCACGGAGGGAGGTCAGTTTTGTCGTCCCATGCTGGTAGTGGATTTGGATACGCAGCTCCTTCTCCCCGAGGTGTTCGATCCTGGTGCATCGTGGCAGGATCTGGTTGTATGCGGTGCAATCGAGTACCTTGATGTGGAGGAGAGTGACGGTGCGATGATTGCATTGTACCCTGCGAAGGATCTGCAGCCAGGTGTGAGCCGCTTTACGCACGCGGAGATCGACCCTAGCTCCATTTTGGGCGTGGTGGCTGGTAGCATCCCCTTCTCCGACCACAACCAGGCCCCCCAAAAACACGTACCAGTCCGCCATGGGAAAGCAGGCCGTCGGCGTCTTCGCGACGACCTTCCGTCACCGTCTGGACACTATGTCGCTCTTCTTGAACTACCCTCAGGAGCCTCTTGTCTCTACTCACACTGCGAAGTACGTGAACTGCGACAAGCTGCCTTGTGGAATCAACACGATCGTCGCTATCGCGTGCTTCACAGGTTTCAACCAGGAGGACTCTGTGATCATGTCCCGCTCTGCTGTGGACCGCGGCTTCTTCTCGAACTCTTTACCGGACGTTCCGTGAGCAGAACACTAAGAACCACTCGACCGGAGAAGAGGAGTTCTTTTGCCGACCGAACTCTTTGACTACGCGTAACATGAAACCGTACAACTACGACCTGCTGGACGAGAGTGGGTTCGTTCCTGAGGGAACCTCGGTGGAAGCCCGGTGACGTGATCATCGGCAGTGCATGCCTCAGAAGCAGGGTGGCGTTTTTGTCAACAAGGACGCGAGTGTCGCTTTTGAGAGCAACGAGTCCGGTGTGATCGACAGGAACTGCCATGGCGACAGATTCTTCACCAACACGACAGGCGACGGGTACACGTTCGCAAGGTCCGATTGCGAACGGACCGCGTCCCCACCGTTGGGGACAAGGTGTCTTCGAGGCACGGTCAGAAGGGGACCATCGGGATGCTCTACAGCGAGGAGGACATGCCCTTCACCGAGAACGGGATCTGTGCCATCTATCATCATGAACCCTCACGCTATCCCCTCTCGCATGACCATCAGGCAGCTTATGGAGGCTCTGGAGAGCAAGGTATGTGGACTCGCGGGCGCCGGCATGGGGGATGCTTCCCCATTCAATGGCCGCACCGTCGAGACATCGCCGACGAGTTGGAAGCCCTTGTATGCGTCGGTACGGTGACGAGATCATGTACAATCCGCGGACTGGCGAGCGAATCTCGACACCCATTTTCGTGTGTCCTACGTACTACAGCGCCTGAAGCACATGGTCGCTGACAAGATTCACTGTCTGACATCGGACCACGAAGTTCTCACATCTGAGGGTTGGGTTCACATAAGGAAGCTCCGCTTGGAGCACAATCTTGCATCGTTGCGTTTGGGGGATGGTCAGATCGAGTATTGCGCCCCGGAGGAGCTGTACGGCTACCCCACGTACAACGGCCCTCTGTACCACGTGACGTCTCCCACGACGGACATCGTCGTTACTCCGGAACACAGGTTGTGTGTGCAGCCGGTGGGTACCGTTGGCCAGTCCTCGACAGAGCTTATTTCGTGCAGCCAGCTCGTGTCTCACGGATACCTTTCTCGGTGCGAGAGTCCTATGAAGCACGTCCAGAGAGGTACCTGGGTGGGAAGCGACTTAGAAGAAATTGGTTGCGATGACGACATCTTCCACGAGGCATCGGAGTTCATCTTGCACAATGAGCCGATTCGGAAGGAGTTCTTATTTCGGTACTCGACAGGGACGTGCCGCCGCCTGCTTATGCTGGTGTTCTCAGGTACACTCGAGATTGAGATGAGTTCTCAGGAGAAGGTTGACAGTCTTATGCACCTTGCACTCCACGCCGGTGAGATTGTTGTGGTGGACCCTTGTGGCATCAGCGGGTTCGTTGCACGCCTGGTGATGTCGTCGATGTCTACGAGCAGCAACGTGTCATTTGAGAGCTCTGATCCTCCTCCTCAGCCCTTATATGTTGGGGCACCTGACAAGTGCGACTTCATTGCCGAAGGAAGCATCGTGGGTTCGAATGGAGTTTACTGCGTTCGCATGCCTCGGAACGAGACCTTCTTCGTTCGTCGCAACGGTCGCGCTGTGTGGACGGGCAACTCTCGTGCTGCAAACGGTCCTGTGGTGCTGCTGACGCGCCAGCCCTGCCGAGGGTCGCGCTCGTGATGGCGGTCTACGTTTAGGGGAGATGGAGATGGAGTGTCTCTGGGCACACGGAACGATGGGGTTCCTGAAGGAGCGGTTCATGGAGTGCTCTGACAACTACCGTGTTTTCGTCTGCAAGTGCTGTGGCATGATGGCTCACGCTAACCCTGAGAGCAACCTGTTCTACTGCAAGTCTTGCAAGAATCTGACTGAGTTCAACGAGCTGAGATTCCGTACGCAAGCAAGCTGCTTGTCCAGGAGGTCGAGACGATGGCCATCGCCACTCGATTCGTCACGGACGCGTAGATCTTTAATATTGGGTTTTCAGATACCGGATCGTATTGGACGGGTTTAGTCATCACGGTATCAAGTCAGCATATCCTATAATATATAAGTATCAGAAATTATGGTATCATGTCATCATATCCTATAATATATTAGTAACACTCATTGTATCATTAAGTCATCTCCTTTAGTGTATTAGTATCAGTCGTCATGGTATCAAGTCATCATATCTTGAAGTATATTAGTATCAGTCGTCACGGGATCATGTTATCATATCCTTTAGTATATTAGTATCAGTCATTATCGTACCATCTCATCATATCATTTAGTATATTAGTACCAGTCAATATGGTAACATATAAGGTGTTACTCTTCATATAAGGTGTTGTTCTTCGTTTTAAAGATAACTGGTTTCTTCTTTTAAAAAATAAGTATTTTAGTACCAGCCATCATGGTATCATATCATGTAGTATGTACGTATCACTCATCATGGCATCATACCATACATTGATATATAATATAAGTATCATATGTTGCAAGGACATTCCGCAAATGCCAAAAGCATTCCAAATATCATTCAAGTATCAGCTGGTGCAACCAGAGATTTAGCTCTCCGAGGAATTGCGATTCCGACCAGACCAGGCTCCGAAACCAGTCAAAATCCCTCCGGGAGGCAGGAACAAATGTACTGGTGCAAATTGTCTTTCTTTCTTACATTAAGGAATTCAAGTTTCATCAAGTTTTGTAACCGATCTTGTCAATTCAGGAGATTGACACAACACATTCAAGGACTGTAAAGACACAGAAGTTAGTTACATCTTCAAAGTAGCCTGAAAAGTCAAAGTGCTGGCTCACATCGTGCGCATCAATAATAATTTTCAAAGAGTTCATGCCTCAGAATCAAATATTTCTGCTACATCTGGAATTATTGGCACATGCAGCGATATTTTCGCTGAGCAAACTGAACACATTTCTGAAAAGTTTGAGGAGAGTGGATAAATACTTGCTCTACGGTGGCAAGACCCAGCTGCTGTCAAGATTCACAATGGCCCTGTACTCGGGGCCAGCCACCTCTGGATCCATCAAAAGCGAGCAGACATCGGCGTGACCAGCATTTGCAGCCGCCCCCAATGCCCTGCTGGTGACAGAGTTCGCCCGGGCCCTGAACTTAAGTCCAGCCACCGCTGGATCCATCAGCAGCTTGCAGACATCTGCGTGACCTGCCTTGGAAGCCTCACACAAGGCCCAGCTGTCGCTAGCGTTCGCCCGGGCCCTGAACTCAAATCCAGCCACCTCTGGATCCATCAGCAGCTTGCAGACATCAGCGTGACCTGCCTTGGAAGCCTCACACAAGGCCCTGCTGTCGATTGAGTTCGCCCTGGCCCTGAACTCAATTCCAGCCACCTCTGGATCCATCAGCTGCTTGCAGACATCTGAGTGACCTGCCTTGGAAGCCTCACACAAGGCCGGCTGTCGCTAGAGTTCGCAAGGGCCCTGTACTCGGGGCCAGCCGCCTCTGGATCCATCAAAAGCAAGCAGACATCTGCGTGACCTTCCTTGGCAGCCGCCCCTAATGACCTGCTGTTTCTGGAGTTTGCCCGGGCCCTGAACTCAAGTCCAGCCACCTCTGGATCCATGACCAGCTTGCAGACATCTGCGTGACCTGCCTTGGCCGCCGCCCACAAGGCCATGCTATTGATATGGTTCGCCCTTGCCCTGTACTCAAGTCCAGCCACGGCTGAATCCATCAGCAGCTTGCAGACATCTGCGTGACCTTCCTTGGCAGCCGCCCACAAGGCCCTGCTGTCGTTAGAGTTCGCCTGGGCCCTGAACTCAATTCCAGCCACCGCTGGATCCATCAGCAGCTTGCAGACATCTGCGTGACCTTCTTTGGCAGCCGACCCCAAGGCCCTGCTGTTGACAGAGTTCGCCCTGGCCCTAAACTCAATTCCAGCCACCTCTGGATCCATGAGCAGCTTGCAGACATCTGCGTGACCTTCTTTGGCAGCCGCCCACAAGGCCTTGCTGTCGTTAGAGTTCGCCCTGGCCCTGAACTCAATTCCAGCCACCTCTGGATCCATCAGCAGCTTGCAGACATCTGCGTGACCTACATGGGCAGCCAGCCACAATGCCCAGCTGTCGCTAGAGTTCGCCAGGGCTCTGAACTCAAGTCCAGCCACATCTGGATCCATCAGCAGCCTGCAGACATCTGCGTGACCTGCCTTGGCAGCCAGCCACAATGCCCTGCTGTCTCTAGAATTCGCCCTGGCCCTGAACTCAAGTCCAGCCACCACTGGATCCATCAGCAGCTTGCATACATCTGCGTGACCTTCTTTGGCAGCCACCCACAAGGCCCAGCTGTCGCATGAGTTCGCCCTGGCCCTGAACTCAAGTCCAGCCACCTCTGGATCCATCAGCAGCTTGCAGACATCTGCGTGACCTTCCTTTGCAGCCGCCCACAATGCCCAGCTGTCGATAGAGTTCGCCCTGGCCCTGAACTCAATTCCAGCCACCTCTGGATCCATGAGCAGCTTGCAGACATCTGAGTGACCTTCCTTTGCCGCATCACGCAAAGCCCTGCTGTCGCTAGAGTTCGCCCGGGCCCTGAACTCAATTCCAGCCACAGCTGGATCCATCAGCAGCTTGCAGACATCTGCGTGACCTTCCTTTGCAGCCGCCCACAAGGCACTGCTGTCGTTAGAATTCGCCAAGGCCCTGAACTCAAGTCCAGCCACCTCTGGATCCATCAGCAGCTTGCAGACATCTGCGTGACCTGCCTTGGCAGCCGCCCACAAGGCCATGCTATTGATATGGTTCGCCCTGGCCCTGAACTCAATTCCAGCCACCTCTGGATCCATCAGCAGCTTGCAGACATCTGCGTGACCTTCACTGGCAGTATCCAACAAGGCCCTGCTGTTGCTAGAGTTCGCCACGGCCCTGTACTCAAGTCCAGCCACCGCTGGATCCATGAGAAGCTTGCAGACATCTGCGTGACCTGCCTTGGCAGCCACATGGAGAAGCTTGTTTTCATTTTGGTTCGCCCTCAATTGTAGGGCCCCCTTAACCTGTACAAGAGGATTGGACACCAAGCATACTGCTAGAAGGTCGGCGCGCCCCCCTTTCGCCATCATCTCTCCAACTCGCTGTGGTGGTTGATCAGTCCGGTAAGGGGCCATCCAGAAAATCTGTTGTGCAGAGTTTTACACACTAATACAATCTTGGGGTTGGAAGAGAATATGGCGATACGACCAAGAATGTCATGGGGACACGTAAGGAGTGGAAACGATGATCGCGTGTGCGACTTCATGTTCGATGAACATGTGTGTACAAGCGCACAGGATGGTATAAATAAAACAATGAGTTGGATAAACCCTATAAACCCTTGGTTGCACTTGCCTGGCGGTATCTGCAAGCGGTAAGCTGTAAGAGGCACTTGCCTGGCGGTATCTGCAAGCGGCACTTGCCTGGAATGAAAGCGACAAGCGGCAAGCTGTAAGAGGCACTTGCCTGGCGGTATCTGCAAGCGGTAAGCTGTAAGAGGCACTTGCCTGGCGGTATCTGCAAGCGGTACAGAATTTACGATTCTTGAGCCATGCCTATTTTGCAGTATGTTTGTTTGTGAAAGATTCTCTACATTTTGACAGTTATTTTGAGTGTCCTCATGTGCAGACACCTATTTTGCAGTGTGTTTGTTTGTGAAAGATTCTCTACATTTTGACAGTTATTTTGAGTGTCCTCATGTGCAGACACCTATTTTTCAGTATGTTTGTTTGTGAAAGATTCTCTACATTTTGACAGTTATTTTAAGTGTCCTCATGTGCAGACACCTATTTTTCAGTATGTTTGTTTGTGAAAGATTCTCTACATTTTGACAGTTATTTTGAGTGTCCTCATGTGCAGACACCTATTTTTCAGTATGTTTGTTTGTGAAAGATTCTCTACATTTTGACAGTTATTTTGAGTGTCCTCATGTGCAGACACCTATTTTTCAGTATGTTTGTTTGTGAAAGATTCTCTACATTTTGACAGTTATTTTAAGTGTCCTCATGTGCAGACACCTATTTTTCAGTATGTTTGTTTGTGAAAGATTCTCTACATTTTGACAGTTATTTTAAGTGTCCTCATGTGCAGACACCTATTTTCCAGTATGTTTTGTTTGTGAAAGATTCTCTACATTTTGACAGTTATTTTGAGTGTCCTCATGTGCAGACACCTATTTTTCAGTGTGTTTGTTTGTGAAAGATTCTCTACATTTTTACAGTTCCCAAAAGAAAACAGACCTCCTCCTCCTCCTCGTTTGTGTTTCTTCCGAGTCTTCGAAAAGCTCAAGACGATCTCGACGAACATGAACATTCGCGACAGGTTTTAACGGGCGTGCTTGAAATCGACCGGCCACATACCCATCGAGTTCAGCAGAGGGACCTCTTCGATCAGATGCTCGAAACCGAACGATTTCCATCGTTTTTTTATGGACGCGATCGCTTCTCTCGGGACGGGGGGTGGGTGTGGACAATCCCAGGTTAACTCGGGACGGTGACATTGCACGTCGTCCAACACGACGGGGAAAGTCAGCGTAATCATTGGCACACACGATCAGAATCTAAAATACGAAGATGTTAAAAAATCACTGACTTGTTGTCGCGTTTCTCTTACATGCCTGCACTCGAAGGTTGCAACAAAATGTCCGGTCCGACTTTTCTGAGAGGGTGTTGACCGTAGTGTAAAGAATCCGGGGATCACCTTATTGATGCGGGGGGGAGAGAAGCCTTCTTGATACTATTCAGTATGTCCTCCAAGTGTATAACGCATCAAGAACGCACTGGCCATGCTTGCCGCGCGCTATCGGAATGGTTCGTGTTTTCTGACGCCTTCTCGGCGAGGGGAGGACCCTGCACGCACACGTTGCTTACGGGTGGACGTTTTTCATCCCTCGTGCAAAGACTAACGCGTTCTTGGATGATTATAAGGTGTCCCAGTTTATTTGAGAACAACTGTAACAATGCCAGCCTGCCACAAGAAGTCGAATGAGTTTCCCAGTGCCACATGAGCGCCCGCCGACACGCACACCCTCTCCACCCGCAATGCGTTAGATCAACGCCTCGTCTAGCGCGATATTGGGTTTCATTTCTTCGGCCACCAGTAGCCTCACGCCCTTCATTGGCTTGAGACCCGCGTCGTGGTCATCACGACTCCTGGCGAAAGATCCCTATTCTCCTCTTTTTGGAAAACCGCTAGTCATCGGTGGTGGGCTCAGCAACCACCACGCGAACGAGAAAATGTCTTCGTCTTCGTCGGTGTCTTCTTCATCTTTCCACGTTGAGATGTTACCGTTCCCGTTGATCCGTTCCATCGCGACGCTCTGCGGCGAGACCGCAATTTTGTGCACCAACAAAGCCATCCGCGGCGGGTTCGCATGGCCGGATCGGCTGGAGCTCGCCATTCGAGAGGCCAAAACATTCGACAAGATGTAAGCAAGTGAATGCGGTAATGGATCAGAAATCGTAGACATTTGAGTTCTCCGTGTCTCCGACTGTATTGAGTTTCATTTTACTGTTCCACCGACTGTATGTAAAAGGTACACCAATCCCAATTGTGATAGTTTTAACTCTTACCGTTCTTAAATTTCAAAACATTATAATTCCTTGTTCCATTTATCAACGGAACGTAATGTAGAAATCAATAAAGTCTTCTTCCTTTGTAGTTTCGTATATTTTGAAACTAAATACTTCTTATTTTCGAGTTTGTTGTTGTTGTGTTTTGGGGGTGGATGGTTTGATTTTTGGGGTTGGGGTGATGGTGGATGTCTTTGGGGTTTGTTGGGTGGTGGATGTATTTGGGGGTCGGGTGGTACCAATGACATTTTTGTCATTTGATAGTTTTAACTGTTCTTTTGTATATGAGTTCGGAGATATATCAAGGATAACATGTACATCTATTGGATATTTATTTTGTTCTTTTATTAATTTTAGAAAAGATGTTGGATTGTCTAATACTGTTTCATCGTATTTTATTTCTTTTCCACCGTTCTTAAATTTCAAAACATTATAATTGTTTTTTCCATTTATCGACGGAACGTATTTAATGTAGAAATCAATCAATTCTTCTTCCCTCGTAGTTTCGTTTATTTTGAAACTAAATACTTCTTCTTTTCGAGTTTGTTGTTGTTGTTGGTGGTTTTTTTGAGTTCCGTTCTTTTACTTTGCTGATGGAGATTAGTATTGGGTTGGTGTTTTGGGGTTGGGTGGATGTTTTTTGTGCTTGTTTGTGTGACTGTTGATTTGAGTTTTGTTTAATAGTATGATCTTTTAGTACCTTTTAAATGGGGGTGACTTGGGATGAATTAGGTACATGTACACCAATGAAAATACTTTATCATTGGAAAATGTAAAAAATACAATAGAGATGATTCAACGTGAAAACAACACCAGTCCCATCGGAACACTGGAGTTCATGGACCACATGTCGAAGATGAACCCTGAAATAATGCCTTTTTGTAACACGGACAAAGATGTCATTGATGATGACAACATTTTGAAAAAAAAGGGAGTAAATAATAGAGTGCAATAAGTTTACCATCTAATGGGCCGATTTTTTTTAATTTATAATCAGGATTTAGAGCCTTCCGAACGACTCTCTAGCTTGAGACATGAGCACCAAGGAATCACAATTCCGCTCCATACCATGTTTCGTAACCAGTCAAGTTATCTTTCCTCAAGCGCTTGGTGCATGAACTCCGCCAGGTGTTCCTTTGGTAGATAGGGCCACGGTTTGTGGAACCCGAACGGTTTGGAATCATTGGATGAAGAAATGCGTTGTTCCATGGCGAACCGTTCGCCTACTTCCGTTGGGCAGCCGCGTCCGATAGCTGCGAACGAGCGCGCGAAGAAAACGTCCTCCGGCTCAGGTTGAAGGTTGAAATTGAAAAGGCGACCACCACCACTCATTCTATCAGTATTAGATTCGGTCACGTTTAGGCACGCATCGACGCGTCGCAGGGAAAAGACCGCCGTTACCTACGAGGGTGGGCACCAGACGCTTCAGTTCCGCGTTCGCAGGCGCGTCTGCCCACGGCGCGCCCACGTAGTCCTGTGCCATCAGTGCCTCGTCCTCTTCGATGCCGGGCGCACAATCATTCCGTCGTCCTGAACGAACAAAGCCATGTCGCCCACCGCGACCTCCTTCAGACGCCTCCAAAAGGCAGCGTCCTTCAGCAGGCTGCTGTACTTTTCGATGCTGAAAGGCAGCTGTCCGGGAAGAGGAGGGGCGTAAGAGAGGCTCTCCATTACCACCGTGACCAGCTCCACCCTCCGGGGAGAAGCGACGGGGGGAGAGAGCGTTGCACGAACCGCTCATTCTCAGGAGCACAAAAGACGACACGCGCGGCCACCTACGTACATCAAGATTGTCCAGTGTCACGAGGACGGACAACATGCTCCACACGTTAGGGCGGTTGTCCACAACGACCAAACTTCCTATAATCGGCTTATGATGATCATCGGGATGACGAGCAACCGGTTTCAGAAGATTGCGGGTGTGAACATACCGAAGTACGAAGTCGTGTAGAGGAACTGCGTTCGGTTTCTCTGGGTCCAGAGGCGCGCGCGCGCGTATCGCATCACGAGGTCCGCCTGCAGAGTACTCAATATGTCGGGCGGGAGCAGTATTTCGTTTGATTCCACACCGGGAAAATCAGACAGTTGTTTTTCCTCAGCGCGTCTGAAGCAGCATCGTACGATGAGTCAAGGTCGACACATACGATCGCGTTTTGTACTTTGATTTGATGGCGACGATGATGATGATGACGGTGATATGACGAAAGGAACGATTTCGAGGCGCAGTTTGCCAGATCGTCTCGTGGCTACGGAGATGACAGCTTCGGCGGCTTTCAATAAAGCAGCTGTATCGTTTGTCAGGAGCTCGACGATGATCCGGTCGTAGATGGCCAAAGGACATGTCGAAAGGAATATCTTCCACGGCATGCATGCATTTCTGATACAGTGGCAGTGCTTGTCCATGAAATCACCAAGCGACCATGCGGATGTTGTTGTTGTTGTTGTTGTTCTACTAGGGGTAGATGTAACGAAAATGGCTCCTCCTGCGTCTGTGCGCCATAGGTAGCCGTTGAGACAGATGCCGTGCGAGAGCGCCTCTATGCACGACAGCCGATATTGCGTGCGTCCGACGTATCCTCTGCTGATGAAACGTAACATTTCGGATACGGGATCGAGTACTCCAAGATTTAGCGTCTTGATGACTTCTCGAGTCCTCGACGCGTAGTTGCGCACGTCCATCATTACTCCTCTTATGGCGGAAACCCGTATCGGTAATATCGCTGCACCAATCTTCGAATACTTCGAGTGTCGCTGGCGCCTCTTCTACGTACACTTCACTATGGCGTCAAGGAGGGGTGTGTCTTTCTCCCTGAACGCCTCTAGCAGCTCGCTAGACCGCAGGGAAAAGACAGTGGCGCCACACGATCTTCTCGAGGAGGGATCTCTTGCAGTCCCTCTCGGATGCACGGAGACGCGCATGCGTTTGTAGGAAGCAGTGGTCATCTTGTCTACAATTCCCTTACGCGATGTGGGTTCCTGCACTCTGGTGAGCGGGAGACATTCTACGAGACTTCCCTGTATTGCGTCATCGACATTGAGCTTTCTCTCTTTTCAGAAGACTATTAAAGATGGTGTACGTCCATCGTGACGGCGGAGATCCTGTGACCGCCGCCCATGCCGTGTGAAAAGAAGAGGTTCTCTATTAGGCTGTTTGTGCGCGAGGATGGAGCTCGCGCGTACAGCCTGATCGACTTGCACATCTTGTGTCAATGCGGTCAGTCTCGTGTGGTCGCCTTCCGGTATGTCGAAAACGTCTCTCAACAGGAAATCCATTGTATACCCAACCCTTATTTGTGTTGTTCTGTGATATTTCTTTATGCCAAGTTTTTCCAAGGTTTATCATGGAATTGTAATATCTCAAGCTATTTCCAGAGGCTCTAAATTATGAATGAAATTTTAAAAAATCCGCCGGGAGGTTTCAACAGAGTGTAAAGCCATACAATATTTACATAAATAACATATGTTTATTGAGATTATTTGACACACCATATACCTCGATACCCGGTTCGGTCATCGTCCGTCATGTACTCACGTGAGACGGGTCACTCATTGATCGGAGTACTTTGCTTCTGACGGAGATGGCGCCCAGCTTGTGAAGCACCAGACGCATTCCTTCAACGACTTTGTATCCTCGAAATTGGATTGTGTGATCAACGGGATGAACCCCATCGAGGTCGGTGACACATATTGCACTCGCATGCGTCAGTTCAAGAGTGTTCTGAGCATCAGCTTCACGTCCCCCTGTCTTGCTCTACCGATGATTTGTGAGAAGGACGGGATGTCTAAAGTTATGTACCTAACGACGCGCATGCGCAACATGACGTACTCGTCTTCTCTTACTGTTGATGCGAACGTGGAGGTGCGCACATGGAACGATGACTGTGGGCGAGTACATCGTTAACTCGAAGCGCGTTACTGGAGTGAGTCTTGGACGCATTCCCCTCATGGTTCGCAGTCGGTACTGCATTGCTCTCCAAGCAGACTACGCCTGCGCCCTATGACGAGTGCCGTTACGACTACGGCGGCTACTTTGTGGTCAACGGCAACGAGAAGGTCGTCATTAGCCAGGACCGCATCTCCGAGAACCGGACTTACGTGTTCACTAACACGACGAAGACTTCCTCGTGCTATTCCACACCGCCGAGGTGCGTTCCGTGAACCACGCCAAGTTTCATAGCCCCTAAGACCACGCTGCTAAAGCTCTCGAAGAAATCGGATCAGTTCGTGTCTGCATCGCCGCGCGAACGTTCACCACGTGCGCGCTGAGGTGCCAGTCTTTGTGCTCTTCCGAGCACTAGGCGTGCTCACCGACAAGGACATCGTGCGCTTCATCGTACGAGACGAGGAGGATGCGGACTTTGAACGCATCGCCAATAGCCTAGCAGATGCATCGACGAGGCACGGAAGTGCGCACCCAGAAGCAGGCGTGGGACTTTCTAAGCACAGTTTGTGCAGTCTTCGTGACAACAATTACAACTCTTCGAAACCCAACAGAGCCGGAAACGAACCTCTGAAGTAGTAAAATGACGCATCAGTGAGCGGCGGAGGATCATCTTCTGAGGGACTTCAGAGATGCATCAGTGACGGAGGAGGATGCTAGTTCCGTTCCTGTTGTAGTTCCTGTTGTGCCCACTCAAGTCCCTAGGGAGGGTTATCAACACAGTTTCATTCAGAGCATTCTGACGAAAGACGTCCTCCCGCCAGTCGGCACTTGCTTCAATCGAAGGCATTGTACTGGGGTAACATGGTGAACAAGCTCCTTCGTTGCAGCATGGGTCTTTTGCCTCAAGACGACGCGACTCGTACGTTAACAAGCGTTTTGGATACTCCCGGCGTTCTATTGGCGAATTTGTTCCGCCAGTACTACTGCAAGATGGTCAAGGAGCTGCGTTCGAGCCTCCAGAGTCTGATGAAGGGTAACGGACCGCGCGACGCGCGTGATCAACACGATAACGCGGCCCATATTATTAAAGGTAGTCAAGGGGTCGATCATCGAGTCGGGACTCAAGTACGCTTTATCGACCGGCAACTGGGGAATAAAGACGACGAGAGTGCGCCAGGGAGTCGCGCAGGTCCTGAACGCCTGACCTTCATCGCGACCCTCTCTCATCTCAGGCGCGTGAACACTGCGATCGAGAAGACCGGAAAGCTGGTGATGCCTCGCAAGCTTCATCCCACGCAGTGGAGCATGGCGTGCCTTTCCGAACCCTGAGGGAACGTCTGTGGGACTGGTCAAGAACCTCGCGCTCCTCTCGCCAACGTCACGATCTTCGTGCCACCCGGCATCGTGCTCGATCCTCTTATCACTGGGCATGCTCCCGTTCGATTCGTCATCGCTCCAGATCAGTTGTTCGAAGTGAGGTGCGGCGATGGTCATGCTGAACGGGGACATCGTGGGTGCTCACTTCGACACCCGAACGTCCTCTTCTGTGCGTTGAAACGTATGAAGCGCACAGGACTGCTAGGGATGCAGACGTCCGTTTGTTGGCACAACTCTAGAAACGAGATCGTTTTGTGCACGGAGGGAGGTCAGTTTTGTCGTCCATGCTGGTAGTGGATTTGGATACGCAGCTCCTTCTCCCCGAGGTGTTCGAATCCTGGTGCATCGTGGCAGGATTGGTTGTTATGCGGTGCAAATCGAGTACCTTGATGTGGAGGAGAGTGACGGTGCGATGATTGCATTGTACCCTGCGAAGGATCTGCAGCCAGTGTGAGCCGCTTTACGCAGCGGAGATCGACCTAGCTCCATTTTGGGCGTGGTGGCTGGTAGCATCCCTTCTCCGACCACAAACAGGCCCCCCCGAAACACGTACCAGTCCCGCCATGGGAAAGCAGGCCGTCGGCGTCTTCGCGCGACCTTCCGTCACCGTCTGGACACTATGTCGCTCTTCTTGAAACCCTCAGGAGCCTCTTGTCTCTACTCACACTGCGAAGCTAGTGAACTGCGACATGCTGCTTGTGGAATCAACACGATCGTTCGCTATGTGCGTGCTTCACAGGTTTCAACCAGGAGGACTCTGTGATCATGTCCGCTCTGCTGTGGACGCGGCTTCTTCTCGACCACTCTTTACCGGGACGTTCCGTGAGCAGAACACTAAGAACCACTCGACCGGAGAAGAGGAGTTCTTTTGCCGACGACCGAATCTTTGAACTACGCGTAACATGAAACCGTACAACTACGACCTGCTGGACGAGAGGGTTCGTTCCTGAGGGAATACCTCGGTGGAAGCCGGGTGACGTGATCATCGGCAAGTGCATGCCTCAGTAAGCAGGGTGGCGTTTTTGTCAACAAGGACGCGAGTGTCGCTTTGGGAAGCAACGAGTCGGTGGTGATCACAGGAACTGCCATGGCGACAGATTCTTCACCAACAGACGAACAGGCGACGGGTACACGTTCGCAAAGGTCCGATTGCGAACGGCGCGTCCCACGTTGGGGACAAGGTGTCTTCGAGGCACGGTCGTCAGAAGGGGACCATCGGGAGCTTCTACAGCGAGGAGGACAAATGCACCTTCCCACGCACCGAGAACGGATCGTGCCATCTATCATACCCAATGAACCTCACGCTATCCTCTCGCATGACATCAAGGCAGCTTATGGAGGTCTGGAGAGCAAGGTATGTGGAGACTCGCGGGGCGGCCGGCATGGGGATGCTTCCCATTCAAATGGCCGCCCGTCGAGGACATCGCCGAACAGAGTTGGAAGCCCTTGGTATGCGTCGGGGTACGGGTGTACCGAGATGTACAATCCGCGGACTGGCGCCAAGAAATACCGATTTCGACACCATTTCGTGTGTCCTACGTATACCAGCGCGCTGAAGCACATGGTGCTGACAAGATTCACTGTCTGACTCGGACACGAGTTTACATTTGGGTTGGGTTGCACATAAGGGAAGCTTCCGCTTGGAGCACAAATCTGTGCATCGTTGGCGTTTGGGGGATGGTCAGATCGAGGTATTGCGCCCCGGAGGAGCTGTACGGCTACCCCACGGTACACGGCCTTCTGTACCCACGTGACGTCTCCACGAGGGACATCGTCGTTTACTCCGGTAACACAGGTTGTGTGTGCAGCCGGGTGGGTACCGTTGGCCAGTCTCGACAGAGCTTATTTCGTGCAGCCAGCTCGTGTCTCACGATTTACTTCTCGGTGCGAGAGTGCTATGAAGCACGTCCAGAGAGGGACTATATAGGTGGGAAGCGACTTATATTGGTCTCCGATGACGACATCTTCCACGAGGCTCGGAGTTCACTTGCACAATGAGCCGATTCGGAAGGAGTTCTTTCTTTCGCTTCGGTACTCGTGACAGGGACGTGCGCGCCGGCCTGCTTATGCTGGGGTGTTCTTCAGGTACACTCGAGATTGAGATGAGTTCTCAGGAGAAGTTGACAGTTTGACGTGCACCTTGCACTCCACGCCGGTGAGATTGTGTGTGTGGTGGACCTTGTGGCATCAGCGGGTTCGTTGCCACGCCTGGTGATGTTTCGCGATGTCTACGAGCGCAACGGTGTCATTTTGAAGAGCTTTTCTGATCCTCCTCCTCAGCCTTATATGTTTGGGGCTGACAAGTGGCCGATTATTGCCGAAGGAAAGCATCGTGGGGTTGAATGGAGGTTTATGCGTTCGCATGCCTGACGAGACCTTCTTCGGTTCGTCGGCAACGGTCCGGCTGTGGTGGACGGGCCCAATCTCGTGTTGAACGGTCCTGTGGTGCTGCTGACCCGCGCCAGCTGCGGGGGTTCCGCGTGTGTGGCGGTCTAAAATAGTTAGGGGAGATGGGGAGATGGAGTGTTCTTGGGCAACGGAACGATGGCGTTCCCTGAAGGAAGCGGTTTTGGAGTGCTCTGGACAACTACGCCGTGTTTTCGGTCTGCAGTTGCTGTGGAAATTGAAAATGGCTTTCACGCTTAACCTGAGAGCAACCTGTTTTCTGCAGTCTTGCAAGAATTGGATGAGTTCAACGAGTTGAAAGGGAATTCCGTACGCAAGGCAAGCTTTGCTTGTCCGGAGGTCGAGAGATGGCCATCGGCCACTCGATTCGTCAAACGGACGCGTGATTTTAATATTGGTTTTCAGATCCGGATTCGTTTGGAAGGGTTTTAAAGTCATCACGGTATAGTTTCGCATATCTATTATTAAGTATCAGAAATTATGGTATCATGTTCAATATAATCTTATTATTAGTAACTCATTGTATCATTTAAGTCATCTCTTTAGTGTATTAGTTCAGTCGTCATGGTTTAAGTCAATCTATTTGAGTATATTAGTATCAAGTCGTCACGGGATTAATGTTATAATTCCTTTAGTAATATTAGTTTATAGTCATTATCGTCATGCTATCATATATTTAGTATATTAGTACAGTTAATTATGGTTAACATATAGGGTTTGTTACTTGCTTCATATAAGGTGTTTGTTCTTCGTTTTTAAAGATATGGTTTCTTACTTTTAAAAATAAGTATTTTAGTACACCATCATGGTTATATCATGTTAGTAATGTCGTATTCAAACTCATCATGGGAAAATCATACCATAATTGATTATATAATTAAGTATCATATGTTGCAAGGACATTCGAATGCCAAAGCATTCAATATATTCAATGTATCAGCTTTGGTGGCAAACAGAAGATTTAGTTTCTAAGAGGATTTGCGATTCGACCAGACAGGTTCCGAACCAGTCAAATCGTCGGGGGAAGGCAGGAAAAATGTAAATGGGTCGCAATTGGTCTTTCTTTCTTTACATTAGGATTCAAGTCATCAGTTTTGGTACCGATTCTTGTCAATTACAGGAGATTGACAACAACACATTCAAGGAACTGTAAGACACAGGAAGTTTAGTTAATTTCAAAGTAGCTGAAGTCCAAGTTGCTGGCTAATCGTGCGCATAATAATAATTTTTCAAAGAGTTTATGGCTGAATCAAATATTTGCCGTAAACCGCATCTGGGAATTATTTTGGGGAATGCAGCGATTATTTTCGCTTGAGCAACTGAACACAATTTTGAAAAGTTTGAAGGAGAGGGTGGATAATTTGCTCTAAAAACTTTACTACGGTTGGGGAAGACGCTTGCTGTAGATTCAAATGGCCTGTACTCGGGGGCAGCCACATCTGGATCTCAAAAGCGAGCAGACATCGGCGTGCGCATTTTTGCAGCCGCCCAATGGCCTGTGGTGAAGAGGTTCGCCCGGGGCCCCTTGACTTAAGTGCACCGCTGGATCAATCGCGCTTGCAGATCTTGCGGGTGACCTGCTTGGAAAGCTACAGGGCCCAGCCTGTCGCTTAAGCGTTCGGCCGGGGCCCTGAATCAAATCAGCCACTCTGGATCATCAGCAAGCTTGCAGACATAGCGTGACCTTTGGCCCCCCCCTTGGAAGCCTTACAGCAAGGGCCTGCTGTCGTTTGAGTTTTCGGCCCTGCCTGAATCAATTCCAGCCCGCTCTTGGATCATCAGTGGCCTTGCGCATCTGAGTGACTGCTTGGAAGCCCTCACACAAGGCCGGCTTGTTCGCTAGAAAGTTGCAAAGGGGCCCTGTAGCTCGGGCTAGCCGTCTGGATCTCGAAAGAAGCAGACATCTTGGCGTGACTTCCTTGGAGCGCCCTAATGCCTGCTGTTTCTGGGTTTGCCCCGGGCCCTGACTAAGTTTAGGACACCTCTGGAAATCCATGTACAGCTTTGCCAAGACATCTGCGTGACCTGCCTTGGGGCCGCGCCACAAGGCATGCTTTGATTTGGTTCGCCCTTTGCCTGTACAAGTGCAGCCAGGCTTGAATCCATCAGAAGCTTTTGAGACATCTGGTGAACTTCTGGCAGCGCCACAAGGCCCTGCTTGTCGTTTAGAGTTGCGCTGGGCCCTGGACTCCTTCCAGCCACAGCTGGATCCATCAGCGCTTGGAAGACATCTGCGTGCCTTTCTTTTGGCAGCCGACCCAAGGCCTCGCTTGTTGACAGAGTTTCGCCCTGGGGCCTAACTCATTCCAGCCCTCTGGATTCCATGAGAAGCTTTTGGCAGCATCTGGCGTGACTTCTTTGGCAGCCGCCCAAACAAGCGCTTGCTGTGTTAGTTGCCCTGGGCCTGAATCACATTCCAGCACCTCTGGATCCATCGCCAGTTTGCAGACTCTTGCGTGGAACTAAATGGGCAGCCAGCCAATGCCAGCTGTGTAAGAGTTGGCCAGGTGCTCTGAAACTCAAGTTCCAAGTCCACATCTGGATCATCAGAAGCCTGCAGACATCTGCGCGTGAACTGCTTGGCAGCAGCACATGGCTGCTTCTCTAGAATTCGCCTGGGCCTGGGGATCAAGTCAGCACCCACTGGATTCATCAAGCAGCTTTGCATATCTGGCGTGATTCTTTGGGGCAGCCAACCACAAGGCCCCAGCTGGTGATGAGTTGCCCTGGCCCCTGAACTAAGTCAGCCACTTGGATCCATCAGCTCAGGCTTGCAGACATTGGAGTGGACCCTTCCTTTGCAGCGCCACAATCAGCTGTGTAAGAGTTTCGCCTGGCCTGAATCAATTCCAGTACCTCTGGAATCCATGAGCGGATTTTGCAGAACATCTGAGTGACTCTTGGGCCGCATCACGCAAAGCCCTGCTTTGTGCTTAGAGTTTGGCACGCCGGGCCTGAATAATTCCCGCCACGCTGGATCAAATTCCCCAGAGCTTTGCAGCTCTGCGTGGAGCTCCTTTGCCAGCGCCACAAGGCACTGGCTGTTCGTTAGAATTCGCAAAAGGCCCTGAACTGCAAGTCACACCTTTGGATTGCATCGCAGCTTGCAGACATCTGCGTGCTTGGCTTGGCAGCGCCAAAGGCATGCTATTTGGATTGGGTTGCCTGGCCTGAACTAATTCCCGCCACCTCTGGTCCATAGCAGCCTTGCAGACATTTGCGTGATTAAATGGAAGTATCAACAAGGCTGTGGTTGCTTTAAGAGTTCGCCACGGCCTGTACTCAAGTCCAGCACCCGGTGGTCCATGAGAGTGCAGACATCTGCGTTGACTGCTTGGCAAGCCAATGGAGAAGTTGTTTTTCATTTTTTGGGTTCGCACCTCAATTTTGTAGGGCCCCTTAACCTGTACAAGAAGGATGTTGGGACCACCCGCATACATTGCTTAGAAGGTCGGGCGCCCCCCTTTCGCCATATCTCTCCACTCGCTGTGGGTGGTTGGATGCAGTCCGGGTTAGGGGCCATCAAGAAAATCTGTTTTTGTGCAGATTTTTACAACTAATAAATCTTGGGGGTTGGAAGAGAATATGGCGATTCGACAAGATGTCAATGGGGATGGACGTAAGGAGCTGGACGCTGGATTGTAGATGTTGCGATTCATGTTTCGTGACATGTGGTGTGGCGACATGGATGGTACATAAATAAACAATGAGTTGGCGGATAAACCATATAACCTTGGTTGCAGTTGCTGGCGGTATATGCAAGCCGGTAGCTGTAGAGGCACTGTGCCTGGGGTTCTGAGCGGCACTTGCCTGGAATGAAAGCGGACAAGCGGCAGCCTGTAAGGGGCACTTGCTGGGGTATCTTCTTGCAAGCGGTAGCTGTCAGAGGCAAACTTGCTGGCGGTAATTGCAAGGGTACAGAATTTACGATTTCTGAGCCTGGCTATGTTTGGCAGTATGTTTTGTTTTGTGAAAGATTTCTCTAAATTTTTGGACAGTTATTTTTGGGAGTGTCTCATGGTGCCAGACACTATTTTGCGGGTGGTGTTTGTTTGGTGAAGATTCTCTCATTTTTGGACAGTTATTTTTGAGTGGTTCAATGTGCAGACTCTATTTTTCAGTAGTTTGTTTTGTGAAGATTCTCTCATTTTGACATGTTATTTTAAGTTGTCTCATGTGAGACTAATTTTTCAGTTAACTGGTTTGGTTTTGTGAAAGATTCTTCTAGACATTTTGACAGTTATTTTTGGGAGTGTCTCATGTGCGCACCTCTATTCAGTATGTTTGTTTGTGAAAGATTTCTTACATTTTGAAGTTTATTTTGAGTGTCTCATGGTGCAGGACCTATTTTTCAGTAATGTTTTGTTTGGTGAAAGATTTCTTCTACATTTGAACAGTTAAATTTAGTGTCTATTGCAGAACACCTATTTTTTCAGTAAAATTTTGTTTTGTGAAGTTTTCTCTACGTACATTTTTGGACAGTTTATTTTTAAGTGGGTCTATGTGGCAGAACCTATTTTCCAGTATGTTTGTTTGGTGAGTTCCTTACTTTTGAAGTTATTTTGGAAGTGTCCTATGTGCAGACACCCTATTTTTCAGTGTCGTTTGTTTGTGGAAGAATTTCTTAACATTTTTTAAGTTTTCCCAAAAGAAAAAGACCTCTCTCCTCTCGTTTGGGTGTTTCTTCCGAGTCTTCGGAAAAGTCAGACGAATCTGACGAACATGCAACATTCCGGACGGTTTTAAAGTGGCGTGGCTTTTGGAAATGACCGGCCATACCATTGAGTTTCAGCGAGGGACCTCTTCGGATCAGATGCCTCGAACGCGAACGATTTTGCCAGTCGTTTTTTTTTAATGGACGCGATCGCTATCTCTCTCCACAAAACAAGGAGGAAGGAG
>JAJSRW010000610.1:0-40980 GCA_022414725.1 Microglena sp. YARC | reverse complement strand
CCACATCACCCCCAAACTCTGTTCATCGTCAGACCATCGCCCACAGGACAAAAAATGCCCATGATACATTTGTCGGACGGAACAAACTACAACCGGTCTCAGGGCGACCCATAATGGAGCATAGGTCTTTACTGCCTCCATCTCGAAAGTACCTTGGACCGACCATATGAGCATGAGTCTTGTACTGCCTTCTGCGAAGCACACGTTTGGTGATTCATTTGAGCCATCAGTCATGTTACTGCCCTCCTGGGTCAAGGTACACTTGGGTGATCATTTGAGCATCAGGCTCGTACTGCTCCTTGTCGAAGGCAACACGTTGGTGATTCATTGGAGCATTTCATCTGTACTGCTCCTTGTCGAGGTACACGTTGGGTGCATCATTTTGAGCAATGAGTCTTGTACTCTCCTGTCGAAGGTACGCGTTGCCGGTGGATCATTTGGAGCATGGCAGTCTTGTACTGCCTCTTATGAAGTAACCGTTCATCATTGGACATGAAGCTCTTACTGCTCACGGTTGCATCATTTGACATGAGGTCTTTACTGCTCCAAGGTACGCGATCATTTGAGATGAGTCTGTAATCTCCATGTCGAAGTATGCGGTGGCAAAATTTGAGCATGAGTCTTGTACGCTCCATGTTGAAGGTATGCTTTGGACGACCATTTGGAGCATTGAAGCTTTACTGCTCCATGTGAAGTACCTTTGGACACCATATGGGAGCAATATTCTTGTACTGCTCCACAAACCTCACACACTCATACACAACACACACATGCACTGCAAGCTGCTGATTCCGTAAACGCTGCCGAGCTCTAGTATTCGCCGACCTAAGGCCGTCGACTCCGACTAATCTCCGTTCCTCAAAGTTTGCAAGAGTCACACACCTCAGCTCTTCCTGCATCATACTGGGGTCACCTTTCCCAACCTGCGCTTGCATACTAAGACACTACTGCCAGCCTGACTCCCGTACCCAGGATGGACTTCGCAGCAACTTTTTAAGTTGGCAGAAGGGGAGGTGTCGATTGGCCAGGCCACTTGCAAGAGGGAATAAGACAAGCGAGGGCAAGATAGGCGAGGCGTGAGTGATGGCAAAACCTTCAGGGCTATGACGCCATCCTTATTCCTTCGCACTGCAACCATTCTGGATGCCGAGAAGAAAGAGCGCTGATCCAATGTGGCTTACGACCCGCCATCCAAGGGCATCCCTGCTGTGACTTTCAGTTGATGAATGCTGCTATCTACTCTCTGCCTGCCTGGGGAATGCCGGACTGATGACTATGACAAACGACGGATGGAAGGACGCACGGACCAACCGACCACCGATCCACGTCGCATTACCGACTGACTGACCACGACTGACAGACTGACTGGACTGACTAACTGACTGACGACTGAACTGCTAAACTACCAACACTTTTCACGCAGTATGTCTATAACAGAACTCATACCTGGGAGCGTGCATGACACATGAAAAAACGACTGCTCACATTGACCATTGAAGGAGACAATAATCACGGCAGCACGACAAGTTGACTTTCCAGAAGCTGAGACCACCAGCTGACAAGCAGGGTTCACACACGCAGAGTGCATCAAAGCTGCACCTATCCATCCTTCTCCCAAGTGCATCGCAATTCAAAACACGGCATAGAGGTACTTGAGATGCAACAACATTGAGAGGAGACGTACGGCAGGGTCCCCAAAGCCCCCTCCAGGCGTTTTTTTAAAACTTTTGAGCAGCCAGACGCTGAAAAGCCACTGTAACAATTGTATTTATTTTTCAATCTGCTTGTCAACCAAAACAACATATAATTGCTCCTTGAGCTTGTTACATGCCTCCAGCATTCCACCATAATGGCTGCTACATCACATCATCACAACCATAAATGCAAAATGGGCTTGTAAACCCTAAACCCTAACGATATATTAGACCTTGAAAAAGGTGCTCTGCAGAAAACACAAGCATTCGAAGTCACCAAATGCGTTCTGGTTTTGGGAAACCCACCCGCATAAGAAAAAACCAGTAGTTCGTTCTCCCATCAAGATCAGAGTCAACTGTCAATATAATGACGAAGAATGTAGGCACATCTAACCCGTTCTCTAAAACCTTAGAATTGCGAATTTCTACATACTTTCATGCATTTCTTACATACTTACATGCAGCTCTCATATTTTGCTAAAATTATTTTGATAACATCAACATTCAAAGCACTTCTCTCATCATATTCCTATATAATTCCATGTTCTCTGCAATACCGGTCTTAAACAATATTCTAAGCATTCAATATTTTTATGAAAAGATTTCCACCCCAGTAAGGAGAGAAACCCATGTAAAACTAGAGCCACCGAGGACAAAAAGAAAGGCGAAAAGTCCCTATGACCCCCCCCCACACCACCACCACCACCACCACCACCACCACCACACCAAAACTGAAAAAACCTGGGTCGAATATATGTACCAAACAATAGACTACATCGGATCCGAATGCCAGAATACTAGCCCTGCTTAACCTGAGCTAGATAGCAATTCCTCAATATCTTTATATAATGTATTACTCCTGACGTACCCCACTTTATCTATCGATAGCAGGGGAAATATCCTATGACCTTTTTTCCTTATTACACACCCCTCATACCATACAATAATAATAATTAAATCCATGTGTTTGATCCAATTGATCCCTTTTTACAATGAATTCGCCTCCGCTACAGAGGTTGACATAACGTATATAAGCATTCATGAGCGATACGCACTTCACCATATTAAACGTGATTAGCATCCTCATCAGAAAACGTACTATAACGCCTGAGGCGTGATTGTTAAGAGCCGTCGTACGCGCGTGGGGACTCTCCTACCTGATCTGCTGTCAATTACCATCGCGTTGCAACGACCGCAACGCCATGAGCGACGAAGGGGGAGTCGCAGCCCGACTCATCATCATTGACGATCTGGGTCTGCACTAGGACCATTGTTAAATCACTGAAAAGATGCTATCCTCAATCAAAACAATTATGAATGAATATACGTCAAATGCACTTAGACTTTTTGGAGCACTTAATCGCTAGTTCAATCATGCTTGCTAATGCATTGCCTGTGTCAAGCCTTTATTTGCTCTTCGTACCTTTTTGGAGTCACCTCCTGCACCAGGTTCTGGGTATGTTGCCCAAAACCTCACTTTACAAAAACTCCAGCGCCCGGCGCTGTTCATTCTCGCAAATATTTGCTGAGTATTAACTATATCCCCTCTGCAGCAAACCTGCCGAATGGTCCCTCTCTGCAGTTATTGGTAGGTTTCTGCTTTCTTCCTTGAGGGCATTATCGCTTCAATTAAGTGCTCATAGCGCCATGCCCTTGGGTTATATTCTTTATTTCCTCCGCTCTGTGGGGGGCTGCTTCGATGCTTACTTTGCATCCCTCCCTTTCCGCTCTCCTTTACCTCTATTGTTCCTTTTTTCTGGGACTTGACCCTAGTTGTTTTCAGTTTGTGGGGTGCTATCAAACCCTTCGGCTTCCTGTTATAAAAATGATGTCCGCAGCTGTGCTGCCTATCCAGTCTCGCCAGTATTTGCTAGTTTATGTACGAACCCTCTCTCTTACTATCTCTCTACTTGCTACAAGGAGCAAGACAGAAATCCCTGACTTCTTAGAGCTCCGAATCATTCCCCTTGTTGAAGAAACTTCCCATTGTTAGCTTCTTACCTCCGCCACTGTTATGGTAGATTCTGGTTCCTGCCTATGTTTCAATAAACCTACGCCACCAAAACCGTGTGGAGTTTGGTTTGTATCCTCGACACCCCCCGATGTACTGTTTTTTTCTGTGGTGCTTTTCAATTTTTTTTAACACAGACCTCATAACACCCTCGTGTGTCCAATTAGACCTTTAACATGAAAAGACAGAACACAGACACACAGCTTCTCAAATCAACTAGCGTGCCTGCAAAGACGCGCCCACGCCCCACGCCCACGCCACCGCCCACGCCACGAGCCACGCCCACACCGAGTCCACGTCCACCCCTCGGCATCAACTACAGGTGTCTGCAACGACCCCAACCATTCTGTCAATTGTCCACGTCCACTTACTTCCACGTCCCACTCCCACGTCCCGGTCCACGCCACGTCACGTCCACCCCACCGCCCTTGGCCACACCCAACCTGGAGGAACCTTGCCACGTCTCTGACAGACTTCCACCACTCCGCTCGCCCCCCACTCGCCCCCATGCCCTGCCGCCCCCACCCAGACTAATCCTGCGTCACCCACACGACTTCGTTACCGAGTCTTGTCTGTGTTTCGGACACTACCTCGGAAATCTTTTCCCTAGTCGCTTCCCGCCTGCAATTTGACTCTCCGTATTCGACAACAAATTTGCGAGCTGAAAAGTCGACAACGTACTCTGTACCACAAATTTTAAGTCTGCCGCATCCTGTCGCGAGACATTCTTTCTATCGATCTTCTTCTTCAGCTTGCAACGCTCCTTGGTTTTTTTGAGGCAAGCAGTGCTCTCCCACGCCTTGCCGCATATTTCTGCAAGCTAGCTTCCTAACTTCGACTCTCTCGTCATTTCGAGAGAGCAGCAAGCGCATTTTGAGGTCTCGCCAAGCAGGCAGGCTCCGCCTTTGCTTGCGGCAGACTCTGCATGTGTAAATAAAAAACGCCAGAAGCAGCTTGGGAAGCTTCTTCATCTCTACATATCCATGGCTGTCGTCCCCAAGCTCCCCACACCCCCAAGCTCTTCGAAAACAAGCATGAACAAGGTGAGATAGCGCGACTTCGCCATGAAAGGCAGCAAGGTAAGCAGCAAGAAGCAAGTAATGCAAGATGGCTTAGGTTTGCGTAAATAAGGAGATCAAAACAATTAAGCTGATAAACAGTAGAGATCCTGTTCCTGAAGGCAATTAAGGAGCAGGCTGGTTATCTATGCACTAGCGTTGAAATGTGTCAAACCAATAACCCACTGCATTACATTGACAAAGACATGCAATATGAACCAGAGAGTCTTCTCTTCAGCACTGCGGGGGAGATCTTCCACTTTCTTTTTTTGCTAACATGCACTATCTCGCCATCATCCAATTGCTCTCCACTGTTAAAGCTCCCCAACTTCACTCAAAATTGAATGACCTCATCAGACCGACAGGGGCTCCTATAAGCTGCCTACATGCCCCCAAGGAACAATGGGTTCTTGAATCCACCTTACTGACTGAGAAGCAAAAGGTATAGCAAGAAAGCAAAGAAGCAAAGGGTTAAAGCAACAGAACAAGAAAGCATAGAAGCAGCAATAAATTGCATGAGTCCGCACAACCTTTCACTGATCGAGGCGCACTCAAGAATTGAAGCACAGACTTATCTCATCCCGGCAGATGATGTATGATGCCTCCACATGCTTGAACACAGGAGATAACCACGAGTCTAACCGCACTACCAGTATGTGTGGTTTCCGCCATCTTATAAACAGGAGGCAAACAGTACGATAACCCACCACACCACCTCTACCCCCACCCACCTTGTTACCAATCCCCCATAGAACAAGAGCCGGCAGCATAAGGCATTACCTCCCCCCCCCCCCCCCCCCCCCCCCCCCCCCCCCCCCCCCCCCCCCCCCCCCCCCCCCCACCACCACCACACACCACCACACACACACACGTACACAACACACACCACCACTCTACTGAGCAACCAGTAAAATGTATATCCTTGCTTCACCATAAAGAATGCTCCTCAGGGGAAATGCAGACTAAACTGTGAATTGTGGGAATTCCTGCGCTCTTAAATACACTGATTTGAGCATATACTTTGGCCTGGTGCTTACGTGCATGCATTTAAATCCGTATGCATCCCACACCTTACACACACCAATGCGCAGCACACACCTTTGCACACGCCATCATCATGATGCACGCACCTACACACACACCATGCAGAAGCACCAACACCTTCATACACACCATGCAGATGGACACACCTACTGCACACGCCATGCATGCAAAGCATGCAGCATGCATGCGCACACCTAACACTCATCATCAGCACGCAGCACTATGCTCATGCACACACCACATGCAACACCTACACATACTTGAGCATGCCACCTACCACACGCACCATGCATGCACACACCGCACACCACCGTGCATTGCAAACACTACACCCACCATGCATGCATGCACGCACCCACCATGCATGCAAGCACCTACACACACCATGCATGCATGCATGCATGCAAGTACGCACACACCATCATTACCACGCACGCACACACCATCATGCACGCACACCACACCAGCTTGCGAGCACCCAAACGCACCATGCATGCATTGCAGCATGCATGCACGTACGCACACCACCATGCATGCAGCACCAACCGCATGCCATGCAGTATGTATGCATGCACACACCTACATACACCCATGCATGCCATGCCTACAACGACACCATGCATGCATGCAACTACCACTCACACCAGGCCATGCATAGCATGCAATGCACCAACGCCACACATCATGCATGAAGCACCTACGGCACACACCTGCATCACGCACGCACGATTATGCATGCGGCACACCTACCACACACCACCATGCAGTATCACCTGCACATACACCACGCATGCACAGCACCTACACACCACACACGCAGCATGCACGCACCACACAGCATGCACACCTACACACACCATTGCATGCAAGCACCTACACACACACCAGCATGCCATGACCATTCGTGAAATGAACACGCCAGTAAGCCAGATTAGCTTCTAAACTTCCCCACTGAAAATAAATGTTCTTTCTTGTATTGGTGTGTCAGTTACATGCAGGGGTTAGAGGACGGCTCTTGAGTCAAGAACCCCCCACTGAACTGGCCTGCCAATAATTAATTGGGTTGATCAGTGTCTGTGTATTCTTGTCACATTCATATGCATATATAAATATACATGCACATTATACCCCCCCCCCACCCCCCCCACCCCACCCCCCCCCCCCCCTCCACCCAACCCACCCACCCACCCACCCAACTCAAACACCCACCCACCCACCCACAAATAAACACACGCATAAGAGTCCAATACGCCCACATTCCAAAACCCTGAACCATTGCTTGCAGAATGGTGGATCATGGTCTCATCTCTGAAACTCTCACACAGACCCCTCCAACCCACCCACCCACCCACCCTCACCCCCCACCCCTCACATACAAACAAACACACAACACTTAAGTCAATATGCCCACTCAAACCACCCTAAACCCGCACACTGCAGTGGTGGATCATGGTCTCTGCTCCACTTGTGGAAACGTGCTTTCAGCAGCTCACCCAAGGGCAAAGTCGGTCTCGTGTTGGTGTTGGTGTATGCATGTTTGTTGTCGTGTATGCATGTTTCTTGTTGTATGGCGTTGGTGTAGTGATATTAAAACAGTGTCCCAGCAGCTGATCCATAGGCAAAGTCCATGTCGGTTTTGGTGGTGTTCAAACATTTTCAGGCAGCTCGCCTAAAGGCTAAGGTAACTGTGGTGTTGGTGTATGCATGTTTTTTGTTGGCATGGCGTTGGTGTTTTCTGATATTAACAAGCTTTCAGCAAGCTCACCAAGCACAAGGTCGTGCTGTGTGGTGTATGCATCCAAGTTTGTGTTGTATGTCGTTGTGTAGGTGATATTAAACAGTGGTCAGCAGCTAACCCAAAGCAATGCCATTATTTTGTCTTGGTGAAGTCAAAATTGTTCAGCAGCTCGCCCAAAGGCTTAGGTGACGGTTGTGTTGGTGTTGGTGTATGCATGTTTCTGTTGTATGTTGTTGTCTGACTTGTGTTAGTGATATTAAACAGTTTTCAGCAGGTAACCCTAAATGCAAAGGCCAATGTTGGTTGTAGTGATATTAAAAAGTGTTCAGCAGCTCGCCCAAAGTCAAAGGCCAGTGTTGGTGTGGTGTATGCAGTTGTCGTTGGTAATTGTTGATATGGCCTTAGGTGTTGGTGATATTAAACAGTTTTCAGTAGGTAACCCTAAGGCAAAGGCAAAGGTTAAGGTCAGTGTTGGTGTTGGTGTATGCATGTTAGGTTGTTACATGGCCTTGGTGTTGGTGATATTAACAAGTTTTCAGCAGCTCACCCAAAGGCAATGGCCAGTGGTGTTGGTGTATGCATGTTTGTTGTTGGTATGTTGTTGTATGGCTTAGGTGTTGGTGATATTAAACAGATTTCAGTAGGGAACCCTAAGGCAAAGGCCATTGTCGGTGTTGGTGATATTGAAAAGTGTTCTTCAGCTCACCCCAAAGCTAAGGCCAGTGTTGGTGTTGGTGTATGCATGTTTCTTGTTGGTACGTTGTTGTATGGCATAGGTGTTGGTGACATTAAAAAGTTTTAAGCAGGTAACCCAAAGGCAAAGGCCAGTTGTTGGTCGTTATTAAACAGTTTTCAGCAGCTCACCCCAAAGCTGAGGTCTGTGTCGGGGTCGGTGATATTAAACAGTTTTCAGCAGCTCACCCCAAAGCTGAGGGCTGTGCTGGTGTCGGTTATATAAAACCGTTTTCAGCAGCTCACCCTAAAGCTGAGGTCCTGTGGTGTTGTGTTATTACACAGTTTTCAGCAGGTAACCCAAAGGCAAAGGCCATGTTGGTGTTGGGTGTTATTAAACAGTTTTCAGCAGCTCACCCCAAAAGCTGAGGTCTGTGTTGGTGTCGGTCGTGATAATTTTAAACCGTTTTCAGCAGCTCACCCTAAGAGCTGAGGTCCGTGTTGGTGTTGGTGATATTAAGAAGTGTTCAGCAGCCCTCTGAAGGCAAATGTTGTGCTTTCTACATTGACTTCGTGCTTCCTACATTGAATTCCTACCTGCTTACCTTTCTACCTTCCTACCTTGCTACATTTAATGCCTACCTTCATACAACAAATTCCTGCCTTCCCACCTTCCTACATTTAATGCCTACCTTCATACAACAAATTCCTACCTTCCCACCTTCCTACATTTAATGCCTACCTTCATACAACAAATTCCTACCTTCCCACCTTCCTACATTTAATGCCTACCTTCATACAACAAATTCCTACCTTCCCACCTTCCTACATTTAATGCCTACCTTCATACAACAAATTACCCTACCTTCTTCCACCTTCCTACATTAATGCCTACCTCATACAAACAATCCTACCTTCCCACCTTCCTACATTTAATGCCTACCTTTATACAACAAATTCCTACCTTCCCACCTTTCTACATTTAATGCCTACCTTCATACAACAAATTCCTACCTTCCTACCTTCCTACATTTAATGCCTACCTTCATACAACAAATTCCTACCTGCTTACCTTTCTACCATCCTACCTTCCTACATTTAATGCCTACCTTCATACAACAAATTCCTGCCTTCCCACCTTCCTACATTTAATGCCTACCTTCAGACAACATATTCCTACCTTCCCACCTTCCTACATTTCATGCCTACCTTCATACAAACAAATTCTACCTTCTACCTTCTACATTTAATGCCTACCTTCATACAACAAATTCCTACCTTCCTACCTTCCTACATTTAATGCCTACCTTCATACAACAAATTCCTACCCTCCCACCTTCCTACATTGAATTCCTACCTTCCAACCTTCCTACATTGAATTCCAACCTTCCTACCTTCCTACATGTAATTCCTACCTTCCTACCTTCCTACCTTTCTACCTTCCTACATGTAACTCCTACCTTCCTACCATCCAGGTTTTGAGAACTTTATCCCCAAGGGGCATGGTAGCAAGGGGGCTGCGTCCAAGGCTGCAGGGGGTGGCAGCGGTGGCCCAAGGGGCAAAGGCAAGGGTAAAGGTAAGCAAATATGTGTGCAAATTGGTAAGCTTGAACTTGCAGTCCCCCCCCCCCACCCCCCCACCCACACCCAACACCCACACCCACAACCCACACCCACACCCACACCCACACCCACACCCCACATGTACGTTACAGTCAGCACTTGCATGGCCGCGGAGACTAGCGCAGTGGGGCGGGGAGGGAGCGGGAAGAGGTGTCTAGGTGAGGTACTGCATGCAATTTGGAACTGGTGGTGTATGTTGCTTGGGTTGGGTGGGTGGGTGGGGTCGGGTTGGGTTGGGTTGATTGTGTCTTCACCAGCCTCATGATCGGAATGATCAGGTGGTACAAGATGAGGAAGAACACGCTGGACATCATCTTTTTTTGGCAAGCAATTTTGGAAGAAGCAAGCAAATTTGGGGTGGGGTAGGGCAGGGGCGTGGGTCTAGTGTGCTAACCGCCTGAAATTCGGAACCAGCGATATGTGTTAAAGCAGATTTTGGAAGAATCAACCAAAATTGCAATCTTTGGGAGACGAGATTTTGGGGGTCTGGGATAGGTGGATGCGGCACCCAAACCCGCACCCAAATCCACCCCATACCCCATACCCATACCCACACCCACACCCATACCCACACCAACACCCATATTTGGGAGACGAGATTGTGGGTCTCGGATGGGTGGATGCCACATTCAAACCCGCACCCAAACCCACCCCATACCCATGCCCACACCCGTACCCATACCCACACCAGCACCCATGTTTGGGGGATAAGATTGTGGGTCTCGGATGGGTGGATGCCTTGAATAACGCCCAAGTGGCAAGGGCAAGGGTAAAGCTAAGCAAATCTGTGCATGTATGTAAACCCACCCACCCACCCAGCCACCCAAGCAAGGGTGAGTGTGAGCAACTCTGTGTGTGTACATTTAACTGTCAAGCGTTGATCCACTCTACTGGTAAGTTTGTACTTGCAGCCCCCCCCCCCCACCCCACCCACCCCACCCACCCCCCCACACACACACGCACAACTGTCCACCCACCCACTCAGATCCAGCCAGGTGGACCTAATGGCGTCCCTTAACTACCTTGTGGCAAGCGGTTGCGCGTATGACGTCTAGTTCTCCACTACCGACGGCTCTGCTTCTTAGATCCCCCCCCCCCCCCCCCCCCCTCTCACACCCACACAGCCGCACAAACCTACCCCTTCCCCCCCACCCTCCCCCCTCACCTGTCCACACCCCCACTCAGATTCAGGCCAGGTGGACCTGACGCTTCCCTAAACTACCTGTGGCTGGCTGTGCTGCGTATTACATATGGTCCTTCACAAACTGACGGCTCTGCTTCTTGGCATCTCCCCCCCCCCTCACACCCACACAGCCACACAGCCACACAATCTACCCCCCCCACCCCCCACCCTCCCCCCCCAACCTGTCCACCCACAAACTCAGATCCAGGCCAGGTGGACCTGATGGCTTCCCTAAACTACCTGTGGCTGGCTGTGGCTGCGTATGACATATGGTCCTACACGACTGACGGCTCTGCTTCTTAGACCTCCCCCCCCCCCCCCCCCCCCCCCCCCTCCACCCACCCACCCCACCCACACAACCTACCCCCCCCCCCCCCCCCCCCCCCCCTCCCCCTACCCCCCCCCCCCCTCCTCACACCCACACACCCACACACACCCACACAACCTACCCCGAAACCCCACCCCACCCCCACCCTCCCCCCACACCTGTCCGCCCACCCACTCAGATCCAGGCCAGGTGGACCTGATGGCTTCCCTAAATTACCTGTGGCTGGCTGTGGCTGCATATTACATATGGTCCTACACGGACCGACGGCTCTGCTAACACTAAGACTCACGAAATCAGCTTTCAGGACTTCAAGGCAAAGCTGCTGGCCAAGGTAGGTAGACAGCATGCTTTTATTTGCACTGTTTGTTTTTGTGGGACACGTCTCCATTCCATCCCTGCATGGCGACGCATGGCTAAACTAGTCAGAAATGTCCCCTGAACCCCCTGGGCTCTGTGCTTTGTGCTCCGCGGGGTTTGCAGGGCTTAGGGATTCTTTTTTCAAATCTGCTAGTAGGTTTTTCTAGCCCCATGGTTTAAGACCTCCTCCAGGGACAGCGTTTACAGCTTGTTAGGGCTGTTTGGGGCTAATTGGGGCTATTCAGGGCTATTTGGGGCTATTTAGGGCTGTTTAGGGCTATTTTGGGCTATTTTGGGCTGTATAAGGCTATTTGGGGCAAAAAACAAATCCCTACTAAAGCTGCGTGTATTCTGGGGTTGCACCGACTTGCTTAAGTTGCGACGCAAGATTATTATTATTATTATTTCGTTTATTTGAAGCCAGGTGTTACTTGTACTAGTGGTACTCCCGTACTTGGTGGAGGTGCTACTTCTTCTAATGATACTAGTACTACTTGTAGCACAAGTGGCACTTAACTTACCTCGGTGTTTTGGAGTGGTATGTAAGAGCATTATATTATTTGAGGTCTGCTTTTAGGGGCAAAACAGCTGCCAGTATCACCCTAATGGCCACCAGGAGCACCATGGTGCCATGCAAAAGCCTTTGGGACTAATTTTTAGGGCAAAACAGCTGCCAGTAGCTCCTCAATGGCTACCAGGAGCTCAATGCTATGAACGAGCCTTCCAGGACTGCTTTTTAGGGGCAAAACAGGTGGCAGTAGCACCCCAATGGCCACCAGGAGCACCATGGTGCTATGAACGTGCCTTCCAGGACTGCTTTTTAGGGGCAAAACAGGTGGCAGTAGCACCCCAATGGCCACCAGGAGCACCATGGTGCTATGAACGTGCCTTCTGGGACTGCTTTTTAGGGGCAATACAGGTGGCAGTAGCACCCCAATGGCCACCAGGAGCACAATGGTGCTGTGCAAAAGCCTCTGAGACTGAGTTTTAGCGGCAAAACAGCTGCCAGTAGCACCCCGATGGCCACCAGGAGCATCATGGTGCTATGCCAAGACACCTATATTTCCTCCCTCAGTAAACCTTGGCTGACAGAGCTATAGGATAGTTTGTTTTTCTTTGTAGGCTTCAGTATCCTATCCTAAACCCTATTCCTATTCCAAGCCCTATCCCTACCCCAACACCTATCTATACCCCAGACCCTATCCCTACCCCAAACCCTACCTCAAACCCTATCTATGCCCCAGACCCTATCCCTACCCCAAACCCTACCCCAAACCCTATCCCAAACCCTACCCCTATCCCAAACCCTATCCCAAACCCCAACCCCAACCCCAACCTTCACCTATCCGCATACCTGTCCCTGTCCCTAACCCTAACTCTAAACTTCACCTCCATCCAAACCACAGGGTGTGGTGACGCGCTTGGAGGTGGCCAACAACAATCTCGTCAGAGTTTATGTGAAGCCGGATGCAGCTGCATCTCTCGCCGCAGTGGGAGACGGGGGCGAGCTAGGTGCCCAGCCAGGTAGGTGTAGCTATGTGTAGCTAGGTGCCCTGCCAGTTGAGTGTAGCTAGGTGCCCAGCCAGGTAGGTGTAGCTAGGTGTAGCTAGATGTAGCTAGGTGCCCAGCCAGGTAGGTGTAGCTAGGTGTAGCTAGATGTAGCTAGGTGCCCAACCAGGTAGGTGTAGCTAGGTGTAGCTAGATGTAGCTAGGTGCCCAGCCAGGTAGGTGTAGTTAGGTGTAGCTAGGTGCCCTGCCAGTTGGGTGTAACAAGGTGTAGCTAGATGGCCTTCAATGTTTTGTCAGAGTCTATGTGAAGCTGGATGCAGCTTCCTCTCTCGCCGCAGTGGGAGATGGGGTTGAGCTAGGTGCCCAGCCAGGTAGGTGTAGCTAGGTGTAGGTAGGTGCCCTGCTAGGTAGGTGTAGCTAGGTGCCCTGCCAGGTATGTGTTGCTAGGTGTGGCTAGGTGCCCTGCCAGGTAGGTGTAGCTAAGTGTAGCTAGGTGCCCTGCAAGGTAGGTGTAGCTAAGTGTAGCTAGGTGCCCAGCCAGGTAGGTCTAGCTAGGTGCTCTGCCAGGTAGGTGCAGCGATGTTTTGTAGGTGCTGGAGCTGGTGTTTGTGTGGGTGGGTAAGTGGGTGGGTAGGTGCTGGTGTTCATGTGGGTGGGTGGTGTGGGTAGGTATGGTGGGGTGGGTGGGTGGGGATGAAAGAATGAATATCCCCCCATGTCTTATTACTTCCCCCCCCCCCCCCCCCTCCCCCCCCGGCCCCCCCTTAACGCATTGGTTACTTCTCCCCCTCCCTCTCCCCCTTCCTCTCCCTCTCCTCTCCTTCTTCTCCTCCTTCTCCTTCTCCTTCTCCTTCTCCTTCTCCTTCTCCTCCTCCTCCTTCTCCTTCTCCTTCTCCTTCTCCTTCTCCTTCTCCTTCTCCTTCTCCTTCTCCTTCTCCTTCTCCTTCTCCTTCTCCTTCTCCTTCTCCTTCTCCTTCTCCTTCTCCTTCTCCTTCTCCTTCTCTTCTCCTTCTCCTTCTCCTTCTCCTTCTCCTTCTCCTTCTCCTTTCCTTCTCCTTCTCCTTCTCCTTCTCCTTCTCCTTCTCCTTCTCCTTCTCCTTCTCCTTCTCCTTCTCCTTCTCCTCCTCTCCTCCTCCTCCTCTCCTTCTCCCTTCTCCTTCTCCTTCTCCTTCTCCTTCTCCTTCTCCTTCTCCTTCTCCTTCTCCTTCTCCTTCTCCTTCTCCTTCTCCTTCTCCTTCTCCTTCTCCTTCTCCTTCTCCTTCTCCTTCTCCTTCTCCTTCTCCTTCTCCTTCTCCTTCTCCATCTCCATCTCCTTCTTCTCCTTCTCCTTCTCCTTCTCCTTCTCCTTCTCCTTCTCCTTCTCCTTCTCCTTCTTCTCCTTCTCCTTCTCCTTCTCCTTCTCCTTCTTCTCCTCCTTCTCCTCCTCCTTCCCCTCCCCCTCACCCCCATCCTATCTTACCCCCCCACACACAACGTCTTGGTGTAGGTGCAGCCAGCAGCTCTACTGCCGCCGGCTCAGTGATGCGCTACTATTTCCAAATCGGCTCTGTGGAGAGTTTTGAGCGCAAGCTTGATGATGCACAGCGTGAGCTAGGCATTCCATCAGCTTCTCACCTGTCTGTCAAGTATGTGCGGGAGGTGTCCATCCTAGCTGGCTTGATGGAGCTGCTGCCCACCATCCTTCTCCTGGGAGGATCCTACTGGTACGTGGCTTCTGTGTATATGCGTGTGTATTTGTGTGTGTGTGTGTGTGTGTGTGTGTGTGTGTGTGTGTGTGTGCACCCTAGCTGGCATGATGGGCCTGCTGCCCACCATCCTCCTCCTGTGTAAATCGAACTTCTACGCTGCCTCTGTGCCACTGTGTCCGTTTTTGGCTACGTTTAGCAGCTTCTAGACAGCTCCCTTTCTGCGTCCTTCGGCTGAACCTAAAGCTAGGTAATGTGTCTGGAAGCTTACATGACATGCATTCTAATGCAGATGAAAGCTATGGGATTGATGCAGTTGCTGGAAGCTGCGATGAGTAGCCCCAGAATGATCAGTGTTATGTTTATATGGGCATGTGTGCGCGTATGCGCATATGTGCGCGTATGCATGTTTTAGGTGTGTTTGCGTGTATGCATGCCAACTCACCACACGCATACACACACAATCTCTCTCTCTTCCAGTCCCCCCCAAACCCTATCTCAAACTCACACCCTCGAGCCCCTCATTCTCTCCCTCCCTGCATCACGCCCACCACCACCACCACTACCACCACACCCACCATCTCCATGCCCACCACCACCTCTACCACAACTACCACCACACCCACCACCACCACGCTCGTCACTACAAACACCACAACTACAACCGCGCCCACCACCACCACTACCACAACTACCACCTCGCCCCCCCCCCCCCCCCCATATACCACACAAAAAATCCATTTCGCAATATTGGGAGCCCCTCAGTCTCTCTCCCTCCATACGTCACAACCACCACTGCGACTGCCACCACCACTATCACCACGCTCATCACCACCACCTTTACCAATACCACTGCCAAAACCAATACCACTGCCACCACTGCCACCACCACCAGGCCCACCACCACTTCCACCACCACCACCGCTACCACTACCACCATGCCCACCATACCCACCACCACCACCACCACATGGTACACGAAAACTCCACATTACCCTACCTCACACCCCTTTCCTGGTCACTCTCCCGGTCACTCTCGTGGTCACTCACCTAGTCACTGTCCTGGTCACATTCCTGCTCACTCACCCAACTCCCTTGCCTCACCCAACTCCCTTGCCTCACACAACTCCCTCGCCTCACACAACTTCCTTGCCTCACACAACTTCCTTGCCTCACACAACTCCCTTGCCTCACACAACCTATCCTCAGGTTGATCAGCCGACAGATGGGCGCGATGGGTGGTGGTGGACGCCCTGGTGCCAAGCCTGGCCAGAAGGGTGGCATGGGAGGCATGGGAGGTGGTCAGGGAGGCTTTTTTGGCATGGTCAGTACCCACTCGGTTTACTTGCCTGCATCATGGCTGGTGGGCGTCCTAGTGCTAAGCCTGGCCACAAGGGTGGTCGGGGTACTGGTGGTGGTGCTGGTGGTGGGCATGGTGTGCATGGGAGGAGGTGAGGGAGGCTTTTTTGGCATGGTCAGTACCCTCTAAGTTTACTTGCCTGCATCATGGGTGGTAGGCGTCCTAGTGCTAAGCCTGGCCACAAGGGTGGAGTTGTGGTGGTGGTGGTGGGCATGGTGTAGTGGAAGTGGTGGTGGTAGTGGTAGAGGTGGTACTGGTGTTGGTGGACATGGGAGGCATGGGAGGAGGTCAGGGTGGCTTTTTTGGCATGGTCAGTACCCACTCTGTTTACTTGCCTGCATCATGGGTGGTAGGCGTCCTAGTGCTAAGCCTGGCCACGAGGGTGGTATTTGTGGTGGTGGTGGTGGGCATGGTGTAGTGGAAGTGGTGGTGGTAGTGGTAGAGGTGGTGGTGGGCGAGGTGGTACTGGTGTTGGTGGGCATGGGAGGCATGGGAGGAGGTCAGGGAGGCTTTTTTGGCATGGTCAGTACCCACTCTGTTTACTTGCCTGCATCATGGGTGGTGGGCGTCCTAGTATAAGCTTATATTTACATAGTACCTTTGAACCTGCGTGTACGTAATATATATCTTGTATATGTCAGGCTGTAAATAAGCTAGTATATATATGTTAGGCTGTATATAAGCTTTCAATTACATACTCTATGTCCATATAGTTCACCGTCCATGGTTCACCCACCACCACCACCATCACCACCACCTCTAGACTGACTTGTTAAAGACTACTGGCCCGATTACGGTATGTACTGCTGCTGTACCAGCATCTGTACTCGCAGCTGTACTGACAACTGAACTCAAAGCTTGATGGACAACTGTACTGACAACTGCACTCATAGCTGTACTGACAACTGCACTCAGCTGTACTGATAAATATACTCACAACTGTACTGATAACTGTACTTACAGCTGTACTCACAACTGTACTAACTCCCCTCCATTGCTTTCTGCTGTCTTGTCCAAAGCCAGCCCATAGCTGTCCTGACAACTATACTCCCAGCTGTCCTGGCAACCGTACAGACAACTGTACTGAAAACTGTACTGACTTCCCTCCATTCCCTTTTGTTCTTCAGACCAAAGCCAACACAGGCACTGTTGACAAGGCAGCCAAGGACAAGATCCTATTTAAGGATGTGGCTGGTTGTGATGAGGCTAAGGTGAGGTATAAGTGAGGTACAATTACATTTTGATGTATAAGCAAGGCGACCCACTGATTTCACTTGCAAGGTTGTTGCAGATTGTGGTCACTTGAACTTGAACTTGATTACTTGAAGTTGGACTTGGACTTGGACTTGGACTTGGACTTGATTACTTGAAGTTGGACTTGGACTTGGACTTGAACTTGAGCACAGACTTGGACTTGGACTTGGACTTGATTACTTGAAGTTGGACTTGGACTTGGACTTGAACTTGAGCACGGACTTGGACTTGGACTTGTGGCTCCAGCCTTGAAGGCCGCTCGCTGTCTTCGGCAGTTATATAATCAGTTCAAATCCAATCATTAAAATCAAACTATATTTTTATAATCAAACCATATTTGTATACGGTAATTAAACTACAATTTTATAATCAAACTATATTTTTTAATCAATTAAAATCAAAGAATTGCAATCAAAATATGTTTGATCCAATCTATTCATACAAACAACAAAAGCAGCTCTCTTGAAAGTCTAGTCAGCTTAACCTAATGCAACCTAATGCACCTTCAAGCTAGCACAGGTCAATAGGTATCGAAATTGAAATTGTTACATCCTTGTAATACAGTTACTCACAGGACGTGAAGTTAAGGACACCATAGCGTAAGTCGGAGCTAGCTATAGTCACCGTGGTCAATAGTTATCATTATGGAGTTTGTCAACTTCCTAAAGAGACCCTCTATTACATGGCATTATATTGCATTACATTTCCCTGAACCCTGAGCCCTTAACCCTAAAATGTGCTGTGCAGGTTCAGTTATGGATTTTGTCGACGTCCTACAAACAAATCTATTACATTGCATTACATTTCCCTGAACCCTAAGCCCTCGTCCCTAAAATGTGCTGGGCAGATAGAGATTATGGAGTTTGTCGACGTCCTAAAGAAACCCCCTATTACATGGCATTACATTTCCTTAAACCCTAAAACTTGAACCCTATATGTGCTGTGCGGATTGAGAGCATGGAGTTCGTCGACTTCCTAAAGAAACCCCTATTGCATTACATTTCCCTTAACACTTAACCCTAAATGTGCTGTGCAGATTGAAATGATCGAGTTTGTCGACGTCTCAAAGAAACCTCCATTGCATTACATTCCCCGAAACACCAAACCCTAAATGTGCTGCGCAGATTGAAATTATGGAGTTTGTCGACTTCCTATAGAACCCCTCTATTACATAGCATTACATTTCCCTAAACCCAAAACCCTAAATGTGCTGTGCAGATTGAGATTATGGAGTTTGTCGACTTCCTAAAGAAACCCCTATTGCATTACATTCCTAAACCCTAAACCTAAGTGTGCTGTGCAGATTGGGATTATGGAGTTTGTCGACGTCCCAAAGAAACCCCTACTGCATTACATTCCTAAACCCTGAACCGTAAATGTGCTTTGCAGATTGAGATTATGGAGTTTGTTGACTTCCTAAAGAAACCTGGAAAGTACAAGGATCTGGGCGCCAAGATCCCCAAGGTGAGCTGGGTGGTGTGTGTGCGTTTGTGTGGTGGGGTGGGTGTGTGTGGGTGAGGTGGAGATCATGTACTTAATTGACTTCCTGAAGAAGCTGAGAAAGTGAAGGGACTTGGGTGCCAGGATCCCCAAGGTGAGCTGGGTGGTGTGTGTGTGTGGTGGGGTTGGTGGTAGGGTGGTGGCGTATGTGTGGGGGGGTATGTGGGTGGGGTGGGGTGGGGGTTGTGACAAGGCCAACGTGGAGGTCATAGAGCTGGTGTGTATGTTGGGTGTGTGTTTATGTGTGTGTATGTGTGTGTGTGTGTGTGTGGGGGGGGGGTGTGACGAGGCCAACGTGGGGATCATGGATTTTGCTGACTCGCCCTCCCCCTGCCCAGGGTGCCTTTCTTGTTATCTGCCTGGCACCGCTCATTCTCTCACTCACACCCACACTTCCTCACCCCCCCTCACACACACACCCCCTCACACACACACACACACACACACACTCAATCACTCACTCACTCACTCACTCACAGGCTCACAGGCTCACAGGCTCACAGGCTCACTCACACCCACTCTCTCTCACTCACATCCGCACTCACTCACACACACACTCACTCGCACCCAATCACACTCAAACTCACACACACACTCACTCACTCACTCACACTCACTCACTCACTCACTCACTCACTCACTCACTCACTCACTCACTCACTCACTCACTCACACCCATACTCACTCACACCCATACTCACTCACACCCATACTCACTCACACCCACTCTAACTCACTCCCACTCACACCCACTCACACACACACACTCATTCACTCACACTCGCTCCCCTATGTCCAGGGTGCTCTTCTTGTCGGTCCTCCCGGCACCGGCAAGACATTGCTTGCCAAGGCTACTGCAGGAGAGGCTGAGGTTCCTTTCATGTCTATCTCCGGATCTGACTTTATGGAGATGTTTGTTGGTGTAGGCCCTGCTAGGGTCAGGGACCTCTTTGCTCAGGTGGGTGGGGTGTGAGTTGGGTTGGGTGTGGGTGGGTGGGTGGGTGGGTGGGGGATTAAAGTTGTTTGTTTGGTAGTTTAATTTGTGTGTACCTTTCATGTCCATCTCTGGATCTGATTTCATGGAGGTGTTATTTGGTGTGGGTCGGGGACTTGTTTGCTCAGGTGCGCTTTTTCATGATGTGCAGCTGTGTGCAGTAGTTGTTTTGAGGTGGTTCAAGTTGGTGTTTGGATCTGAGTGCATGGAAATGTTTGTTGGTGTGGGCTCTGCAAGGGTCAGGGACTTGTTTGCTTAGATGCGCTTTTTCATGATGGCTTTTTTGTTTGTGGGTGGGTTGGGTTGGGTTGGGGGGGGGGGGGGGGGGGGGGGGGGGGGGGATTCAAGTTTTTTTTTTTAGTTTCTGTGTACCTTTCATGCCTATCTCTGGATCTGGCTTCATGGAGATGTTTGTTGGTGTCGGCCCCGATAGGGTCAGGGAATTTTTTGCTCAGGTGCGCTCTTTCATGATGTGCAGTTGCTTAGTATGGTTTGTTTTGTATGGGTGGTTAGGGTGTGGGTTGGGGGGCGAGTTGGGGGGTATTCAAGTTGGTTGGCTGGTTGGTTGTTTAGTTTGTCCTGACTTCAGGGAGATGCTTGGTGTGGGCCTTGCAAGGGTCAGCGACTTGTTTGCTCAGGTGCGCTTTTTCATAATGGCTTTTTTGTTTGTAGGTGGGTTGGGTTGGGGGGGGGGGGGGGGGATTCAAGTTGGTTGGCTGGTTGGTTGTTTAGTTTGTCCTGACTTCAGGGAGATGCTTGTTGGTGAAGGCCCTGCAAGGGTCAGAGACTTGTTTGCTCAGGGGCTCTACATAATGGCTTTTTTTTGTTTGTGGGTGGGTAGGGTGTAGGTTGTGGTTGTGGTTGGGGGTTGGGGGGGGAATTCAAGTCGGTTGGTTGGTTGTTTAGTTTGTGAGTACCTTCTGTGTCTATCTCCGGATCTGACTTTGTGGAGTTGTTTGTTGGTGGTGGCCCTGCCAGTGTTAGGGACTTGTTTGCTCAAGTGCGTTTTTTAATAAATCACAATGGGCAGTTTTTTCTTTTTCTTTATGTGCGTGCATGTGTGGGGGTAGCGTAATTTGGTTGGTTTGTGTGCGTGTGTGTGTGTGCGTGTGTGCCTTCACGCCCATGTCAGGACCAAACTCCATGGTGAAATTTTTTGTTGTGGGCCATGCTAGACTAGTTTGCTCAGGTGTGCTTTTTAGCGGAGCCCCCCCTTCTGGGGGGTGGGAGCCCCCAGTGTTACCCATTTGTCCGTTCGACCATCCATCCATCTGACTGTGATGAAGCCTGACACGTCAGCCACGTCTGGTAACTAGCTCGCTTCCGTCGCCACCTGTCGATCCGTCGCGATCACTCTCTGCCAATTTTCAGCGTCGCAGGCGACGCTGCATAGAACTTGTTCATAAATCATAATGCGCATTTGTTGTCTCCTTTTCTTTTATTAGTGCGTGTGTGTGGGGAGGGTAATTTGGTTGATCTGTGTTTTGGTCAAGTTGGTTGGCCGGTTAAATTTGGTTGGTTTGATGCCCAACCACATCCACACCACACAGCACAAACCAACCCAACAAAACCCAAAACAAACCCAAAACAAACAAACCAAGCCCCAAACCAAACCAAACCAAACCAACCCAAACCAGCCCAACCCAACCCAACCAAGCCCTACCCAACCCTCCCAAAACCATTCGCATTGCAGGCACGTCAGTCCAGCCCCTCCATCATCTTCATTGATGAGATCGATGCCATTGGTCGAGCTCGTGGTCGCGGTGGAGGCATGGGAGGCAATGATGAGCGAGAGAATACATTGAACCAGCTGTTGGTAGAAATGGACGGTGAGAGCAAAGCCCTCGTTGTGGGTCAGTGGTAGTGGAACTAGGTTTGGATTTGTTCACGGTCGGGCATGGGAGGCGAAGATGAGCGAGAGATTGCATTGGATCAGCTATTTATAGAAATGGAAATGAGTGTTTGCGTAGTAGGTCAATGCTAGTTGGTAATCAGTAGCTCGACTCCCCCTTCGGTCGCTCTTGGCATTGCAGGTCGTCGTCAACCGCGATGGTAGCTTGTCCAGTTGAGGTGGGAGCTGAACCGGGTTGGGGTTGTGTTGGGGTTAGGATTTGTGTTTGTGTTGGAGTTTTGTATTTATGTTGGGGGGGGGGGGGGGGGGGGGGCAGGGGGAGGGTAGAGGAGGTAATAATGGGTGAGAGCCAGACACACGCCAGGCTGTCACTCACGCACTCTCTGTGCTGCCTGCAGGGTTCTCCACCACCACTGGAGTGGTGGTGCTAGCTGGCACCAACAGGCCTGACATCTTGGATAAGGCCTTGCTGCGCCCTGGAAGGTTTGATCGCATGATCACCGTTGACATCCCAGATGTGAAGGGCCGCGAACAAATATTCAGGTGCGCCATTTGTGAAAAAATAAATAAATATACACATATTCAGGTGCGCCATTTGTTAAACACTTGATTGTATGTATGTATGTATGTATGTATGTATGTATGTATGTATGTATGCATATGTGTCTATGTATGCGTATGATGAAGGTTTGATTGCATGATCATTGTTGACATCCCAGGTGTGAAGGGCCACGAACAAATATTCAGGTAAGCCAGTTGTACATAAATCAATAAATATATAAATCGTACGCCTTGTTACGAGGCTTGGGTTGAGGGGGCCAGCTCGTTTGCTTGCACTGGGGCCGACCACCAAAGCCATTTGTTAAACACTTGATTGTATGTATTCGTCTGAATGTGTTTGTGCGGTGAAGGGTTGATCGCATGATCACTGTTTCCATTCCAGATGTGAAGGGCCGCATCAGTGGTACACCAAGTCGCTTAGAGGATGTAGGGCCGGGGGTTCGATTCCCCCTACAGTCGCCCTAAGCGTTGCGGTTGTTGTCAACCGCAATGGTAGCTTGTCCAGTTGAGGTAGAAGACGGCCCTCTACCCGCGCACGACGGGTTCCCTTAATACCACGCCCCACCAGGCGTTATCATTACCTTTTGAAGGGCCGCGAACAAATATTTAGGGTGCTAAAACTACTCACTCTCACTCATACCCACACTCACCCACTCACTACCACACTCACTCAACCACACCTACACTCCCTCAACCCTTGCAGAGTGCACCTAGGCAATCTGAAGTTGGCCAAGCCAATTGAGTTCTACTCAGAGCGCCTAGCTGCCCTGACACCTGGCATGGCCGGTGCTGACGTGGCCAACATCTGTAACGAGGCTGCCCTGGTAGGTACAACTAATGGCCGAGATTCTGTTTGGTAGGGTTAGCTAGCGACTGGTGCTGTGTCTTGTAGGGTTAGCAAGCGACTGGTGCTGTGTCTTGTAGGGTTAGCTAGTATCTAGGCTGCGCTGGTATCGCTAACTTATTACTGGGGCTCTGTGGTGTTTGTGGGTGGGGTGAGGAAGTTGGGGAGAAAGAGGGCTACATTGCGTACTCCGCTGTATATGGCGTGCTACATTAAAGCTTACCTCTTTTGGGTTACTTTTTGGTGAATTAATGACCAAGGCCCTGTGGTGTTTGTGGGTGGGTTGAGGAAGTCGGGGAGAAAGTGGGCTACATTGTTTACTTCGATGCTAAGGGGTGCTACATTATAGCTTAGCTTCTGGGAGTCGCTTTTTGGTTAATTAATGACTGAGGCTCTGTGGTGTTTGTGGGCGGGCTGAAAGTGTAGGGGGGTGGGGGGTGGGGAGATTGCAACATCACGTACCTTGGTGTTTTAGGGGTGCTATGGAAAGAGTGCTGCATCGTGTACTTTGGTCTTTTAGGGGTGCTACATTAAAGCTTACCTTTTTGGGGTTACTTTTGGTTAGTTTATGACTGGGGCTGTGTGGTGTTTGTGGGCGGGCTGAGGGGGGGGGAGGGGGGAGGGTAGATTGCAACATCACGCACCTTGGTGTTTGTGGTTGTGCTGAGTGTGTTTGGATGGGGAGATTGCAGCATTACGTACCTTGGTGTTTTATGGGGAAAACGGTAGAGCCTGTTGGTGTTCCTTTGGGGGGGCAGGAAGCTGCTCGTAGCACCCCAAAGGCTAGTAGGAGCACCGTAGTGCTACGTTAAGACACCGGTTCCTGTAGTGCTACGTTAAGACACCGGTTCCTGTAGTGCTACGTTAAGACACCGGTTCCTGTAGTGCTACGTTAATACACCGGTTCCTGTAGTGCTACGTTAAGACACCGGTTCCTGTAGTGCTACGTTAAGACACCGGTTCCTGTAGTGCTACGTTAAGACACCGGTTCCTTTCCTCTTTTCCTTTTTAATGTACCCAGCCCCTATTCCTATCTTTGTCAAAGGTGGCGGCATGTAACAACAATAAGTATACTTTTTGTCTAAAATGTGTATATAATTTGTATGGGTGGGGATGTAAGAGTCAGTTTGAGCAAACATACACATGGGCGCCCACTCCCCTCCCCCTCCCTACCCCCACCCTACCCCATTCCCCTTTCCACTCACCCTCACCAGGATACTAAACCCTAAACCCTTAACCCCTACACCCTTGGCGTAGGTGGCGGCACGCAACAATAAGAAGTCGATTTGCATGGTCGACTTTGAGCATGCCATTGACCGTGTGATCGGAGGAGCTGCAAAGACCAACAAGGTATGTGATGAGATGTGTCAGTCTACCTGTTGCCGTTTATTGGTGGCGTGTGTGTTTGTGTGCACGTGTGTTAAAGGAGTGCAGTGTTGAAACCAACTAAGGGATGTGGCCCACCTTCCCCCACTCTCCCACACTCTCTCCCACGCACACTTTTCTACACCCACCCACACTCTTCCACTCACTCTCTCCCACACGCTCCTTCACTTCCACGTCTGCCCATTCACCCACACACAAGGTATACAGTGTGGGTATGTGTGTTACTCTACACTATTCCCCCCAACATAAGTCCCCCTTGACTTTGTCAGGCTGCGGGCACACTTGGAGTCCAGCAGGGCACCAGGAAAATGACATTTACGTATTATCCCATTTATCTGCTGTTGATCGGCATTTGTGATCAGAGCAGGTGACCAGTGTTGACCCTAAATCCTGAACCTATCCATCTGCTGTTGATCGGCACATGTGATCAGAGCAGGTGACCAGTGTTGACCCTAAACCCTGAACCTATCCATCTGCTGTTGTGCGATACAGGTGATCAGTGCAGACCCTCAAACCCTGAACCCTAAACCCATCACATCACATCCATCTGCTGCTGTGCGGTACAGGTGATCAGTGCAAGCCCTAAACCCTAAACCCTAAACCCATCCATCTGCTGCCGTGCGGTACAGGTGATCAGCCCAGAGGAGCGAAGGACAGTCGCCTTCCATGAGGCAGGCCACGCTGTTGTGTCATGGTTCTGCGAGTACGCCGAGCCCTTATTGAAGGTGGGAGGATAATCGGGGGATAGTACCATTTATAGTACCATTTATATGGGGGAAGGGGGGGGGGGGGGGGGGGGGGGGGGGGGGGGGGGGGGGGGGGGGGGGGGGGAGGGGGTATGAGGGTTAATATCCTGCCTTCCATGAGGCAGGCCATGCCATTGTGTCATGGTTCTGCGAGAACGCTGAGCCATTGTTGAAGGTGGGAGGAAAGGATAATACTGTTTACAGAGAGAATGTTATGGGTGTGCACGAGGGGCGAAGGGGGGGGGGGGGGAGGGGGGGGGGGGGGGGGCTATGAGGGTTGACACCTTGCCTTCCATGAGGGCAGGCCATGCTGTTGTGTCATGGTTCTGCAAGAACGCCGAGCTCTTGTTGAAGGTACAGAGATAGATGGGGATAGTACCATTTGTTGAGAGAATTGAGTGGATTTACATGAAAAGGAGGTATGAGGGTTGACACCCTGCCTTCCATGGGGCAGGCCATGCTGTTGTGTGGTGTTCTGCTTCATCCAGTACTAGCTTTTATTGGAGGTCGGAGGATAGCCTGGGGATAGGACTGTTTAAAGAAAGGATGTTATGAATGTAGACAAGGGGGGGTGTATGAGGGTTGTCACTCAGCTCATCCCTACCCATCCTGCACACAAGTTGCCACCTGACCCATCCCCACCCATCCCTCACCTATGCAACGGCCCTCCTTATCCATCAACAACATGTGAACATGCACTTATTTATATGTATTTATTTATGTATTTCAATGCTGTAGGTTTCCATTGTGCCCCGAGGATCCAATGTCCTTGGCTTTGCTCAGTACCTGCCCAACGAGAATCTGTTGATGACCAAGGAGCAGCTGTTGGACCGAGTGATGGCCACACTGGGGGGTAGGGCGGCTGAGCAGGTGAGAGGAGATGGAAAGGACAGGGAGTGAGGGGGAGGGGAAGGAGAGGGGGGAAGGGGGGGGGGGAGTTTGGCCAAGGAGCAGCTGTAAAGTCGAGTGTTGCTTGGGGGGTAGGGTGGCTGAGCAGGTGAGAGGAGAGAAAACAAACAGGGGCTGGGGGGGAGGGGAAAAGGGGATGGGGGGGGGGGGGGGGGGGGGGGGGGCTGGCCAAGCAGCAGTTGTAGAACTGAGTGATGGCCACACTGGGGGGTAGGGCAGCTGAGCAGGTGGGAAATAACAGGGAGTGGGTGTGTGTATGGGGGAAGGGGCTGGAGAGGGGGGGAGGGGGGATGGGGAGGAAGAGGGAGAGGGGGGAAGAGGAGGGGGGAGGGGAAGGATGACCAAGAAGCAGATGTTGGGCTGAAAGATGGTCACACTGGGGGGTAGGGCGGCTGAGCAGGTAAAAGGAGAGGGGAATGACAGGGGCTGAAGGGGAGGGGCAGGGGAGGGGGGATGGAGAGGGAGAGAGGAGCGGGGGGAAGAAGAGGGGGAGGATGAACAAGGAGCAGATGTTGGGCTTGGTGATGGCCACACTGGGGGGTAGGGCGGCTGAGCAGGTGGGGAGGAGAGGAGAGCGCTGTGAATGATCTGGAGAAGGTTACTATTTTGTACTTTTCCGTACTGTTATCTGTTACTATTTATTCTGTGGAGAAATTCCCCCTTAAAAAAGAAATTCTGCAGAACCCCCCCCCCCCCTTCAAATCCCCTTCACATTCTCCTTTAAATTTTGTTTTCTGCTGACACTCAGGTGCTACTGGGCAAGATCAGCACCGGCGCTGTGAATGATCTGGAGAAGGTGACGCAGATCGCGTACTCCCAGGTCGCTGTGTACGGTAAGTCCCGGATTTATATTGATTACATGGCATTGCATTATATTACATCATATTACATTATATTACATTGACTACATGGCATTGCATTATATTACATTATATTACATTGATAACATTACTGCACATTGATATCATTACTGCAAATCGATTACTGCACATTGATACATTACTGCACATTGATAACATTACTGCACATTGATAACATTACTGCACATTGATAACATTACTGCACATTGATTACATTACTGCACATGGATAACATTACTGCACATTGATAACATTACTGCACATTGATAACATTACTGCACATTGATAACATTACTGCACATTGATAACATTACTGCACATTGATAACATTACTGCACATTGATAACATTAGCACATTGATAAATTACTGCACATTGATAACATTACTGCACATTGATAACATTACTGCACATTGATAACATTACTGCACATTGATAACATTACTGCACATTGATAACATTACTGCACATTGATTACATTACTGCACATTGATAACATTACTGCACATTGATAACATTACTGCACATTGATAACATTACTGCACATTGATAACATTACTGCACATTGATAACAACTGCACATTGATAACATTACTGCACATTGATAACAATTACTGCATTGATAAACATTACTGCAATTGATACATTACTGCACATTGATAACATTACTGCACATTGATTAACATTACTGCACATTGATTAAACATTACTGCACATTGATAACATTACTGCACATTGATAACATTACTGCACATTGATAACATTACTGCACATTGATAACATTACTGCACATTGATAACATTACTGCACATTGATAACATTACTGCACATTGATAACATTACTGCACATTGATAACATTACTGCACATTGATACATTACTGCACATTGATTACATTTATTGCACATTGATACATTACTGCACATTGATAACATATTACTGCACATTGATAACATTACTGCACATTGATAACATTACTGCACATTGATAACATTACTGCAACATTGATTACATTACTGCACATTGATTAACATTATTGCACATTGATAACATTACTGCACATTGATTACATTACTGCACATTGATTTTACTGCACATTGATATATTACTGCACATTGATAACATTACTGCACATTGATAAATTTACTTAATTGCACATTGATAACATTATGCACATTGATAACATTACTGCAATTGATAACATTACTGCACATTGATATCATTACTGCACATTGATAACATTACTGCACATTGATTACATTGATTAGATACTGCACATTGATAACATTACTGCACATTGATCATAACAGTACTGCACATTGCACATTGATACATTACTGCACATTGATAACAGTACTGCACATTGATAACATTACTGCACATTGATAACATTACTGCACATTGATAACATTACTGCACATTGATTAGATTACTGCACATTGATTACATTACATTATGCACATTGATTGATACATTACTGCACATTGATAACATTACTGCACATTGATAACATTACTGCACATTGATAACATTACTGCACATTGATAACATTACTGCACATTGATAACATTACTGCACATTGATAACATTACTGCACATTGATACATTATGCACATTGATAACATTACTGCACATTGATAACATTACTGCACATTGATAACATTACTGAACATTGATACATTACTGCACATTGATAACATTACTGCACATTGATAACATTACTGCACATTGATAACATTACTGCACATTGATTACATTACTGCACATTGATAACATTACTGCACATTGATAACATTACTGCACATTGATAACATTACTGCACATTGATAACATTACTGCACATTGATAACATTGAACATTACTGCACATTGATTACATTACTGCACATTGATAACATTACTGCACATTGATACATTACTGCACATTGATACATTAACATTACTGCACATTGATAACATTACTGCACATTGATAACATTACTGCACATTGATAACATTAGTGCACATTGATAACATTAGTGCACATTGATAACATTACTGCACATTGATAACATTACTGCACATTGATTACATTACTGCACATGGATAACATTACTGCACATTGAATACATTACTGCACATTGATTACATTACTTCTCATGGCATTGATTACGTTACATTACATTGATTATATTACGTCACATTGTATTGATTACATTACATTACGTCACATTACATTGCTTACATGACATTGATTACATTTTAGCAAGCCCCTTTCAGCGAATCAATTGGTCTAGTGGTACACCAAATCGCTTTGAGGATGCAGGGTCGGGGGTTCGATTCCCCCTACGGTCGCCCTGAGCGTTGCAGGTCGTTGTCAACCGCGATGGTAGCTTGTCCAGTTGAGGTAGAAGACCGCTCTCTACCCGCGTACGACGGGTTCCCTCAATACCGTGCCTCACTAGGCGTTATCATTACCATTACATTTTAGCCAAGTGTGGGTTATACCAGTGCTGTGAATGATGAAGGTGATACAGATGATGTGTGTGAGTTTATGTTTGTGTGTGTGAGTTTGCGTGTGTGTGCGTGAGTGTGTGTGTGTGTTTTGGGGGGGGGGGGGGGGGGGGGGGGTACCCATCCCTCCTCTCCCTTACCCCTCCCTTCACACATCGCACATTTACACACTACTCCCTACACACCACACCTCACCACACCACTACACCTCCACCTAGACACATGATTCAGGTATGACTGTATGAATGACAAGATTGGACTGCTGTCCTACCCCATTGAAAAGGATGTTTTGACAGCCCAACGCAGGGAAGTCCTAACCCATTGACAAGCCCAACCAGGAAGTCCTAACCCATTGACAAGCCCAACCAGGAAGTCCTAACCCATCCCCTCCCACCCTGACACACACCCCTCCCCTTCGCACCACATGTACACACGAACCTCCCCACACACCATACCTTACCACACCTTACCACACCTCACCTCACCACACCACCTGTACACATGATTCAGGTATGAATGACAAGATCGGACTGCTGTCCTATCGCATGGACAAAGATGCTTTCGATAAGCCCTACAGCAATGAGACTGCTCGCATGATTGATGATGAGGTGAGTGTGAGCTGTGGGTGGTTGTACTTAGTGCTGTGGGTGGATGCGTTGGGGGTTGGGGGAGGTACTGTGGGTGAGTGCGGTGGGGTGTACTTAGGGTGGGTTGGGTTGGGGGGGTACGTGTGTGTGTGTGGGTGTGAGGGGTACAGTGGGTGGGTGCTGTGTGGGTGTGTTTTGTGTGTGTGTGTGGGGGGGGGGTACTGTGGGTTACCTGGGACTCTCTTTGTCTCTCTCTCTCTCTCTCTCTCTCTCTCTCTCTCTCTCTCTCTCTCTCTCTCTCTCTCACACACACACTCTCACACTGTCACACACCAGGTCGATTATTCGTGGACGGTGCGTTATAGAGACGCTGGCGTGGTGGAGTTACACAGGACAGGATCACAGCTATGGCCACCACACTGCTTAAAAAGGAGGTAAGTTTTCACTTGTTTATATTGATGGTCCTGTTCTGCCTCAGGGATCCTTTGCTCAGACGAAGACGAAGACACCACCCTTGGGGTCAAAAAATCCTTGTAAAAAAAAATAAAATCCCCCACCCGGTTCTTTCAGGTCATCAGCTTGGACGATATCGATGAGCTGCTGGGCGTTCGCCCCTTCAACGCACACGCCCACGTTCTCTTTCTCGCACTTGGTGTTGATGATCCTGCCCTCTAGTGTCCTGATCCTATCCCCCCCTGACCCTGCCCCCAATCTGTCAGGTCATCGGCTTGGACGACATCGATGAGGTGCTGGGCTTTTGCCCCCTCAGCGCAAAAGCCCACGTTCTCTCTCACGTTCTCGTTTTTCTTTAAGCATCAAGTCCTTTACTGTCCTGATCCTATCTCCAACCTGACCCTGCCCCCACTCTCTCAGGTCATCGGCTTGGTTGATATCTATGAGCTGCTGGGCGTTTGCCCCTTCAGCACACACGCTGACGTTCTCTCTAACAGTCTAGGTCTTGATTATCCTGCCCTGGACTGTCCTGATCCTATCCCCCCCTGACCCTGCCCCCTATCTCTCAGGTCATCAGCTTGTTCGATATCTCTGAGCTGCTGGGCGTTTGCCCCCTCAGTGCAAAAGCCCACTTTCTCTCTCGCGTTCTCGTTTTTTATTTTAGCATCAGGTCCTTTAATTTCCTGATATCCTATCCCCCCCTGACCCCAGCCCCCACCTCTCTCAGGTCATCGGCTTGGATGATATCGACGAGCTGTTGGCGTTGGCCTCTCCAACGCATACTTCCCACTTCTCTTTCATGTTTTCGGTATTGATGGTCTTGTCCTGGCCTAATCCTATGCCCATTCTCAAACCTAGACACACCCTTCCGAGGCGGAAATCTTTGTTGTTAAAAATGAACCCCCCCCCCTGACCCTGCCCCCACTCTCTCAGGTCATCGGCTTGGACGATATCGACGAGCTGCTGGGTGACCGTCCCTTCAGCACAGCCGAGATGCGCAACATTGACCGTGTAAGGAAGGGTGAGGCAGCTGACAAGCTGGCGGGGGTGGAGGGGAGGGGGGGGCCGCGGCGGCGGTCTGATGCAACTGAGAGTGCTGGTGCAGATGCAACAGGTTCGGGGGAAACAAAAGCCCCGCCACCAGGCTTCGGACGAGGATGCCCCACCACCTGGTTCTGGGGAGGAGGCAGCAGAGGCGTTCAGGAGGAGAATGCCTCGTGCAACTGTGGTTGCAACTTAAACGCCTCTGTGGATGTACCACCACCTGGCTCGGGGGAGGAGAATGCCTCATGCAACCGTGGTTGCCACTTGAACACATTTCACCAGAATCCTCCGATGGTGGGGACGCGGCACATTGCCACTTAGGGCTCATTTTACTTACTCCTCTGTAGGGGAGGCAGAGAAGGCGTTTAGGAGGAGAATGCCTCGTGCTACTGTGGTTGCCACTTGAACACATTTCACGGACTCCTCTGGGGAGGAGGCGACAGAGGCGTTTAGGAGGAGAATGCCTCGTGCAACTGTGGTTGCCACTTGAACACATTTCATGGAATCTTCTGTGGGGGTTGCAGCAAAGGCGTTCAGGAGGAGAATGCCTCGTGTAACTTGTGGTTGCCACGGTATCATCTTAGGACATGTCACTGACCCCTCTGTGGGGGAAGTGGCAAAGGCGGTGAGGAGGAGAATGCCTCCTGCAACTGAGGTTTGCCACGGAAGCACATTGCACGGAATCTTATATGGATGTGGCGAAGGCTTTCAGGAGAAAAAAGCCTCATGCAACTTTGGTTGTTTTTTTTTTTTTTTTTTTCTACCACGGAAGGATATTGCACTGACTCCTCTGTGGGGGAAGCGGCAAATGCTTGTATGAGAAGAATGCTACTTGCAACTGTGGTTGCCACTTAATTTATAATTTTTGGGGATACAAATATAAGGGTCTCACCTCCTGGGTTGATAACCCATTTAAAACAATAGTAGGTCACATCTGGAACAAACTTTTTGGACCACATGCATGGCTTTGGCTTGGATTGGATTGTTACGTGGTGTTTCAGCCAACCATGGCCTGCTCACCACCTTCCAGTGCCAAGTCTCTCTCGAGCGATACCCATGGAAACCATAGAGCGAGCGAACTAAGCCCATGGCTGTAGGAGCACGTCAATACTACATTTGCTTCCACTGGTTTTCTGTAATAGTGTTTGGCACTCATGTTGACTTGTGTAATGGGTTTTTTTGCTTTGTGGGTGCTTTTTCTTTTTGTTCAAAGCACAGAGTCTCATACACCCTCGCGAGGTGGGTATATGTCAAGCAGACTTTAACATGTAATTTAATGTAATGTGTACTTTAGTTGGTCTGCTAAGTGGGGTCGGTCTCCTGGGTCTGATGATAGGCTAGTGCTGTTTGGGGGGTAGGCGGTTTTGTTTAGGTTTCACAGGCGAGTGGTTTTAATGAACATTAAGTTGATTGACCTGCGCTTAAATCATCAGGCATGTTTCCTTGTCGTGGGTTATCTCCCGCCGCCCAAAAGTGCGCCATATCTTTTGTAGGAGTGGTAACGCCATTCATTTCAGGCTTTATCCGCGGTGTCTTTGGTTCGTGTAAGGAGACTTACCTCCTGGGGTGAAATACCTTTCACAACCCTGTCATAACTGTAAAAATGTCTCATTTTGGGCTGATTTAGTGACGAGCATTTGATAACACTCAGATTTTTGATTTTGGATTGGAACATGGTACTCAAGCCACATCTAAACAAACATAGCCCATACCCAGTCAGCCAAGTTGGGTGGTGTCATTGGAGCAGCCGTATACAAAGCGGTGCGGCAGGCACGGATGTGCGCATGCTTTTTGAGTTGAGATTTTCGAACCCCCAGTGGGGCACAGCGCGCAGGTTTTTGCGCTATTTTGCACTACAAAGCGCAGTCGTCCAACTTCGACAAAATGTAGTTTTCCCCCTGCATTGGAGTGCTGAAAATCAGTCATAATCATGACGAGAATAGTTCACTCGAGCCATCTATATCTTTACAGACCGCAACTTTGGATGGCAAGTCGACTACCTTCTAAGAGTCGTCGTGAACCCCTCGAGCAGTACCCCTAAAACAGCCTCATCACACATACATGGTCGCGACCCCCCCCCCCCCCCCCCCCCCTTACAGGCAATGTATGACAAGACCGCGACAGTGCCAATTGGAAATCGCCCCCGAGACGCTCGTGATCTCTCAATGTCAAGCGTGAAACAACTCACTTATAAAAAGCTAGAAATACTGGGTACAAGTTGAAAAGGGAGGGGGGATCTGGTCCAGGGAACGGGGGAGCTGCCTAAACAACGGGGAGCAGAGCTGCCTATGAAAATAAAAACAAGGCTCTTGGGGTGTAGCGAATAAAAACGCTGCTGCGTGGTACACCTGCCAACCTAAACCCCTATATAGCTGATAGCTACATGCCCTTTAGCCTATTTTGCCTACCCCTGGATGTAAACAACAAAATATACATACATGTGTGCCGACCCTTACCTCTACATACACCCACTACCTACAAACCCCTCAAGCCTCTCTATATTATGTAGGCCACACACCCTCGCTCCGACCTCAGTGTAGCCATAGCATTGTTTCTTTTGGGGGCTTACACAAGCAGCTTCCAGCAGCTCCAATAGCCTAGGCACTGGGTCAAGCCAGAGGCTTTTCACCTTGCTCGGTCTGACTGTTAGTTTCGCCGACGCGTCGCAACTTTTAGGGACTCGGTGCGACCCCAAGTGCGATGCGCTTGGCCTCCAAACCCCGCGTTAGCGTGTAAGCGCGGAGCCCAGGGGTTGGGGTTGGGAGGGGGAGGGCGGGTGGTTCTGTTATTCAATTGGCTGGCCATGCGTCACCATTAACTAACAAAAAAGCTAACTGCAAAAGGGCAGCTTGGTAGCCTTGCAGCAAGGCATCCAAAGACAGCTTAAAAAAGAGAGCAGCCAAAGGGTTCAAGGCGACATTCAACGATGTACCCTAGCTGAAGACAATGCAAACGTTGGTGCCGAGCTTGCCACCCCGATGCGTCAAGTCCATACCTCTGCCTGGCTGACACTAGTAAGTCTTTATTACCATGAGGATTGAATTTAGCCAATGGACTGTGTAACTGTGTTGTCCAGACCATTGGATTTAGCATTACCTGTTAATACCCCCCCCCCCCCTCTCCGAGACATGCATTATTGTTGAAAGCTATACAGGCTACGGAGTGCTTCTGATATCTTGCAAGAACTACGAGTATTCAAGCATTCAGGCAGAACTCGTTAAGACCATTTACAGAGTTCCCTTTGTAAAAGGATAATGTACATGTTCGACTGTAAATGACAGAGAGGACTTCGTTGCCTCTGTAAATGTCTGCACACAGTCTGTAAGATCCTTTCGGTACAGAAGCTTATTACCCAGGTGGCTGGCAACCAGGTCTATCTGTAAAAGGACTGCAAACAAGTTAACGAAAGCTTCCTGATCACTCAGAATATGACAACGGAGACCTAGCCCCTTTATACTACACGTTCCCTAAGTTCCATCATGATGGACGGCTGCCAATAGTAATCAGCAAGGTGTACGTCCGTTGTTTCCAACTTACGGAGTGGGTTAAGGCCTGCATGGGTGATCGTGCTGTTGTGCGTCTGTTTCCAACTAGTGGGCCCTTGGCGCCACCCAGCCTAAGTAAGGAGGTGGGGCAGGAAGTGGTGAAGATAGTGAGGAAAAAGGAGGGGATGGGAGTTCCTGCCTCGGACTCTATTCTGGCATCTACGTCCTTGATCAAGGGATTTCACGACCACTTGAGAAAGCCTGGGCAGGATGCCAAGACGGAGGTCTATGAACTGCTTCAAATAGTGCCTGTCAAAACCCTTTGATGAGCCCATCTAGAAAAGGTGGTCTAGACACTAAGCAGTTTGGGGGGAATATGAGCTGTAGCTCAGCAAAGGCCTTTCTGATCACGACGCGGGTAACGTACGAGATGATGCTCGGCAAAGACATGGCCTCCACAGAAATGGTAGCACGTCTATGGGAAAGCAGCCCCGGAGCAGGGTACTACATTTGTCAAATTGGCAGCGCTTACAAGCGCCACAAACGTCAAAATTGGTCACACGCTGTGTATACCCTGCTGGCACTCAAGCCAGTTTAGGGAATATGAGCATGTAGCTCGCAAGGGCCCTTTCTGATGACGAAGCTGGGTACTCGTTTACAGATGATGTCGAGGCGGCAAAGACATGGCCTCCACTACAAAAAAGAAAATATAGTGCACGTCTATGGGAAAGGCAGCCCCGGAAGTTTGCTGTTGTGCTCTCTTGTGCGGATATGCACCGGAGCACACTCGACATTTCGTTCTGCATGCCGGCTGGACTCAATGGAGGGTGCTTGGAGCAACTTCGAGTTCATCCACAAGCCGCCGTAGAAACCGCCTCACCCCCGCATTGGAAAAAACCAGGGTGCCTCAAAACCGTACCGTTACTGAAAACTACTCACTTCTAATGGGGATAAACCCGTTCCGTTTCGTACCGTTTTACGTATTCTATTATACTACACAACCTGGCGTCAGGTGGCTGCTTGAGAGTCCTTATCCAACAACCATGCTTACTTCCTCTGTGGCATCTCTCAGCCGCATTCACTAGCTGCTCTTCCATCGCAGCAGCAGTCGCATCGGGCAGCATCGTTTGTGGGGGCACCAAGCAACATACGTTACAATCCCAATGTTGACCATGACGAGTCTGCTTTCAGGAGTGCCTTCCCCACCACGGCAGAGGTCAGCATGGGCAGCATGTAGGGGGCACCATCCCTAAAAATAGCTGGCTAGTGGCGTCTGATGGGTTGGCCACCAGCAAAGCAGTCAGCTATGGGCAGCATCTCTACGTGTCATCCAGTAATTCACATGCCCCTACCTACCTCACCTGTCGGCCATTCTCTGCCGCACCACTAGTGCCATCCCACATGGCTGCATCAGCCGACGACGGCGGGCATCCGTCTGCTGGGGCATCAAAGTATACTGCCCCACTACCTCACTCGTGGGCCTCCTCTCTCTCGCGCATTTCCGTATAGTGCCATTCCATCCGGCGTCAGATGGGCAGATGATGTGGGGCCACCGATAACTTGCCTCACTACCTCAGCTGTATCCGGCCATTCTCAGCGCACACACCAGCTATGCTCTTCCATCACGGAGTGTGCAGCTATGGGCAGCATTGCTGAAGCCCACACTGTTGAGCACCTTACGTACAATCCCACAATGTGACCACACGATAGCCCGCTTTCACAGTGCCCCCCACCTCAGCAATCTCATGGGCAGCATGTGTGGAGCAATCCATATAACATGCCCACTACCTCATTGGCCATTCTCATGCCGCATCTGCTAGTGCTATCTCCAACCACGGCACTTACCATGGCAGCAGTGCTGATGGAGAGCAAGGCGCGATGAGAGTGATGCGCTGAGTATCTCAATAAATGGAGCCAATGGTACAGGGCCATAGTAGCGCCAACCCATTTTGGCGATCTGCCATGGCAGCTATGCTGCGGGCATCCAGCAAAATTCAGGAATTACTTCACGTTTGGCCAAATTTAGAGGTAACCACTTAGAGCATCTGATCTGACTGTCAGCATGGGCGCATGCTGTGGAAGCATCCAGCAGCATGCGAGACTATACAGTCCTCACAGTGGCCTCTCTACTTGCGGCACGCCCTGTAGATTCCACATAGTGTACAGTCCGCAATGAGGGGTATGCTGTGGGGCATCCGCAACAAGCGGCCGTAAATATAGATAGAACTCATATCTCTACTCAACCAGCGCTCATCATCCTCGCTCTCTCTCACCGCGCGCTGGCATGCCTTTGGGCACCCAGCAAACAAAGGCGGACTACCTCAATTGACCACGCTTTGCGCAATCGTCATTGCTTTCCCATCGTGGCCGGTAATTATCAGCTTATACATCAGAGAGTGGACAGGCATGCTTCCACGGTCAGGACGCGCCAATCTATACACGAGAGCGGAACTCTTAACGTTACAAGCACTGGAGACCCATCAAGGCAGGGGTGGGAAGGGGCGGCAGCTCGGAACCTAATAAGTGGTACAGGCTTATACAGCCCGGCCCGGGTTGGTTTTTCTCCCAAGGGGGTGGGACAAACCGGGTTGACGCTAGTTCCTACAGGAGCTGTCACTGTGTAATGAAGAATGACACAGTCTTTTTTATACGGTGAAGCTGGCAACAGTATCTGTCAGGCAGACCGCACTAGTTATCTAAGGAAGTACTTAGTAGGTCACCAGTCATTAAAACGAATTGAGTGCAACCGCACATTACATGCTGATAGTAATCTGCATGGGCGGCATTTCTGGGGCCTTTGCTGCAGTTAGCAGAAGCCTGCATGGCCAGCCTCGAACATGTCCTGTACTAAGCAACCGCCACCAAGGGTCGCGATTGGAGTCCGTCAACCGATGCCACTCTCCGAGGACCTAACCAAGTAGGGCAACGTCAGACTATGCCGTGCCTCGACAGGCTATGAGGAAGAGGCGCATGCAGATGGCTATTGAACCTGTGAGCAATCTGCCAATGTTTTGAGAGACGTATCCCAATGCCAGGCGCACTAGATTGTGTTTACCGTCGCGCAAAAAGGAATTCCAGATCGAAGAGCGAAGTGCGAATGGGGAAGAAGGATGTTCTTATCTCTAGTTTTCGGGTGGAGGTGTGGAAGCGGGTAGAGAACGCAATGATGGTGCGGCCACCACGGGATCCCACTTATCAGGTTGTGTCAGACAAGGAGCTGGTTTGTACTAGTGTGTCCCAGAATCACCACCTCATATAGTTCAGTTTCGGATTCCCTTTCCGCAGGGCCGCGTTGTTAATTCACGGAATTTAGTATTCATTCTTCAAAATTGGTAGGCAGGCGTGAGGGGGCGAAAATTAACTCTCCTGCTCCGACAGATATATACTATACTTTTTCGATTCGGCCGTCTTGCGACGTAGATTTAGGTTTAGGTTAAACCCCTGCCCCCTCCAACCCCTTCACAGGCCATTGCGCAGTTCCCCCCAACTAACCCCTACGCAGCCATGGGGCAGTGACCCCCCCCACATTGTGCACACCTTACATAGCCATGGCAGTCGCGCCCCCGTCCCTACCCTAACCAGGGTATAGATCATGGCAGTGCCCCCCCACCCAAAATACAGGACATGCAGTGCCCCCCCACCCATACACAGCCATGCGCATGCACCCCCCCCAACATACACGCCATCGGCAGTTTGCCCCCCCCAACCAAACCCCAAACCCCCCACAGCACCCCCCAACGCCCCTACACAATCTAATATAAGCCTCCCTCCCCTCTCGCAATGGGCAGTGCCCCCACCCCTACGACCAAGGCCATCGTAGTTGCTTCCCCCCTCAAAGCCTCTACGCAAGCCATGGCAATGCGTCCCAACCCCTTCACAGCCATGCGCGCTCTCCCCCTAACCCCTACGCAGCCATGGCAGTGATCCCCCCCCCCCCCCCCCCCTCGTAGCAATGGCATTGCCCCCCTACCCTACCCAGGCGTGCAGTGCCCCCCACCCCAATACAGGCATGGCGAGTGCACCCCCAGCCCTACGTTTAGTCAATCATTCAAGTTCATGGGGTGCTTGGGGGTCCATGTCATCAACTAGTGTCATGGGGTGTTGGGGGATCTATGTCATCCTAGTGTCATGGGTTGTTGGGTCTATGTATATCACTAGTGTCAGGGTGTTGGGGGGTCTTCTGTCATAAACTAGTGTCATGGGGTGTTGGGGGTCTATGTCATCACTAGTGTCATGGTGTTGGGGTTTATGTCAATCACTAGGTTCATGCGGTGTTGGGAGGGGATCTATGTCATCACAGTTGTTCATGGGGATGTTGCGGGGTCAATGATCATTACAAATTGTCATGAAGGGACAACGCGACGATGCTACCACTGCATCCTACGGGTTCGCTTCTAATCTGTCACCCAGTCTCCACGATAAATCATCCCATATCGTGTGGGGTGGTCTATACGATCTATCACCTTAGTGTCATGGGGTGTTGCGACGCGCTGCTCATATGTCCAATCACTAGTGTCATTGGAGTGTTGGGGGTTCTTATGTCATCCACTCGTGTCATGGTCGGTGTTGTGGGTCTTCATCAACTTAGTGTCATGGTGTGTGTTGTGTCTTCGTCATCCTCAGTGTCATGGCGGCGTGGGCGGCTCATAATGTTCAATCACTTAGTTGTCATGTTAGGGTGGTGGAGGTATATATGTAATCACTAGTGTCATGGGTGTTTGGCGGTTCTAATGTACACACCATCCAGGTTGGAGGTTATGTCATCAAGTGTTCTTAGCTGGTGTTGTGAGGTCTATGTCATCACTAGTGTCACTTAGTGGCTGTTGGAGTGTCCCTACATGTCATCACTAGTGTCATAGGGTGTTTGGAGGTCTATGTCATCCACTTAGTGTCATAGGGTGTTGGAGTCGTATGTCATCACTAGTGTCATAGTGTGTTTGGGAGGTACCTATGTCAAATCACTATGCTCATCAGGTGGTTGGAGAGGTCCTATGTCGTATACTAGTGTCAGTAGACGGTGTTGGAGGTCTATCTGTCGATCAATAATTTATTATTTTGGCCACATACCCTTTTGGTCCAGTTTAGGGGTTGGAGCGTCTTCTGTCATCATGGTTTTAGCGTAATCAGAATAATATATGCAATGCCGTCTTCAATTAGGGTTCATCCAGTGCCTTCTAATTCAAAGATGTGTTCCATGCCCGAGTGGTTCACCCCACGTGAGACTCATACCTATGTACATAGCTCTCTTATTATAGATGCATTCTTCTATCTAATTTATGTATATTATATAATTATTATATTTTAGAAAATTGATATTTTTCTACGTTTGCAAGCACTGCTACCTACCAGGCCAGTGCGAGGATGGATAAGCGCAACCCGGTACGAATTCCCCAACCCAAAAAAATTCTAGCCGGATTCTACCCCTGACCCCACCATGAATTTAGCAACCCGGATCTATTAGTAAGATTCTTACCCCAAGGAATTCTACCCGGATCGAACGAATTCCCCCAATTTCCCACTCAAGATTCACCCGAACTCGCCCCCAAAATTTTGCCCAACTGTTATTTCCCAGAATTCCCCTGAACCTTCACCTGGAATTTTACCCAAGAATCTCCTCAGAGATTTCTTACCCAGAGATTTACCCGAATTCACAGATATAGATTTCTGTACCATAATTGTACCGGATTCTAGCTTAGAATTCTTACCCATAAATATTCTACACGGATTCTGGTGTATAAATGCTATACCAAGGC